>VFXL01000040.1:0-120001 GCA_009761765.1 Phenacoccus solenopsis | reverse complement strand
AATACTTCCCCATTTGAAAAGGAAGCGAGTTTCCAACTTTTAAACAGCGCATTACTTAGCATCTACTAATAACAGGCACTTTCATTATTCACCTATCAAACTTGAAAAAACGTTCGATGAAATTGAAAATGTATTTTAAAAACAATCACAAATATTTGTCGTTCAAGTAAAATGTTAAAAAAATTATAAACTTATTTATTGTTTAATAAACACATATGTGTGTCACTAACAAAATTCATTAAAGAACATAAGAACGAAAAAATCTATTCCCATTACTTAAAATACTTTTATTTGGTTACTACACTCAATGTTCTCTGATTGGTTACTTGATGAAAAACCTGTAGAATGCAATAGGGTTTCGTTCGCCTAAGAATTGAATAAATAAATCAATGTAGGAGGATCTATGGCTTTTGGGTTTTCAAGGAATAATACTAAGATTCCTTCCAATAAGTTTTTCCAAAAAAAAGAAACAATATTCTAAATTCTTTTCATTTTCTTACTAGAATATTTGGACCAATTGTT
This sequence comes from Phenacoccus solenopsis, assembly GCA_009761765.1. NCBI lineage: Eukaryota > Metazoa > Arthropoda > Insecta > Hemiptera > Pseudococcidae > Phenacoccus > Phenacoccus solenopsis. The sequence continues at coordinate 119,479 of VFXL01000040.1, read as the reverse complement.
TCAACCTCAAATATTTCTCAATCTAGGTACCAAATACTAATATTAATTAACTGTGATCATTTGTAAACAGACGAAATAATCAATAGGTTGAAGCCTTAAATAGATAAATAAATAAGTAAATAAGTAAATAAATAAATAAATAAATAAATAAATAAATGAATAAATTGTGATCATTATTTAAAGTGGAATTCACATTTTTCTCCACATTTTTCAGCACAACCCTATCACGCTTTTTCAAGGTACATTATAAGCTTTCGCGTCTATGAATAATCGCGAATTTTCGATACCCCAGCATGTAAGTTCAAGCTTATTCAATTTCATACTCACAAGATTAACAGGTTCGATAATTTAGGAAATGCATTGTTCGATACAGATGAGATATGATTGGATCCTAGGCTTCTGTAACAATAAAGAACAAACTTACCTATATAAATTACATACAAAACAATAACGTATGAGTGCTTATAAATAACTTACCCGTACAAGAAATCAACTATACAAAATTGACATAGGTATTAGGTACCAATAAAAAACAAAAATACTCTCTAAAAACATAAAATTAGGAAGAAATATTTTCAGATATGTCTCAAAATTGCAAAAATTTATAGGGTGACGAATACATTTCATATGGACTACGCGTTTCATACTTATTTAGCATGCGAATGAAATTAATTTAGCAAAGAGCAGTGTTAATTATGACTAGGTATAATTCAGTGAAGTGATTTTTGTTTTCTTTTTCTATGTATCCAAGATTGGGATGCCTACATGTACCTTTTATTTATTTATTTTCCCAGTGATTATGAGCAACAACGAACTGGTTTAACATAACATTATAGAAGGTGACTATTTTGAGGCTTCTTGATGCTCTGGTGCCTACTGAGACAACTTCTTGCGCGAAACTAATGCAGCCTACACATGAATTAGAAGTGAGTGATGGTTTTGTTGCAACTAATGATATTAGTCCCGCTAAAGTGGTAATGAAAGATCGAAAATCACATTAAAACGCTAGATTTGTGCGAAAAAATTGAGCAAGATATCGATGTGCATTAAGCGCGTAAAAAACTCTTCTCAATTAAATGCAAATCCGTGAGAAATAAATTATTGAGATTAATTCCTGATGGTAATTCTGTTCTATGCTCGTTTTCAGGTGTTCCTAAATTCAAATACCTACGTATAGAGATTCTGGCAAACGAGTATACGGTATATACAAACGCATTTATGAAGAAGCGATGATACACTCAAATAAAGAACTCATGGATTTCGATAAGTATAATTATCTACATATAGCCATTCACAAGGAGAACGTTAAACATTTACCAAGAGCTTATCGCTGGAAGTTGGGCACTATAGTGCTGCATGGGAGATAGTTGTAAACTATTATGAAGACCTTCTTGTGCGGCTATCAAAATATTTCGACGCAATAATGCACCGTGCCTCAATGCTCGATAAAAGCGTCTGAAACGCAAATATATGAAGAGCCCTATGTTTTTTGGGGAAGGGAGGAGGGAGTGGTTTGATCTCGCTTGAAAGAGTTCTACCATTACAAAAAAATGCGTTAAAATAATCTTCAATTTAGGCCAAAAACAAAAAGAACCTTGCAAAGAAACTTTTATATTGAAAAAATGATCAACAAATACCCCTTCTTTTTATAATGTACTGAATATAAGTGATCTAGTGCACGAAAAAGCAATACCAACAAGAACGGGTGCGCGTAATTACAACACTAAACATATTAGTAGCGATTTATAACTTACCAATAAAGAACAAAATTTCATCATACTAATATAGGTAGTAGGTACTATGTCGGCGAAAATGTTTAATTTCATGCCACAGAACATGAAAACAATTCATTCTACTAATTTTTTGAAAAGGGAACTAGGGGAATGGCTGATTGCACGCGCGTTTTACAAGATGCAACAGTGTCTCGCAATGTGATTACGCTGGTGTGATATGAGTTTTCGTGGGTATAGTCTGTCTGATTTAAGAAAGGACTAAAACACTGGAAAAAGGTTGGCACTAGGGCTGTCAAATATCGGAAAAATAAAGTATCGATAGTTATCGATATTTTGACCTACTTATCGATAAGTATCGATAAGTTTTGCTACTTTCAAGGTTCATGTTTCCCCTTTAAAAATGTGTTTGAGGGGGAGAGGTCGATTTCTTCACATTTCATCTAATTATTCTACAAAAAAATCAAGTTTGAGAAATGTATTGGTTTTATTTTAATAAACATAAAACACCAACAAACATAACGCCATATTAGGTATTAGGAAATTAATTTCTAATCTAAATTATTTAAATTTTTTTGGATAAAAGTCATTTTATCCACTTTCTCCATTGATAAGCAACTTCGTCCAGCGGTTACTACCTGCTGCTCATCTTCTATATCAGATAAACCTTAAGGAATGAAACAAAATGTGAATAGAAAATTAGAAAGAATTTAAAAAACGAAGACTAATAAATGAAAATTTAACTTGCCCAATGACCATCACATTCACATAATGTACAACTTATGGATAACTTCAGTTACCAGAACTGGAATCATGCCACATTTCCTTCTCCTTTATCTTCATTTATTACAAAATTGAAAATTTAATAAATTTCGAGCAAATTGATTGAAATGAAAATGAAATTTGAAAATTGGCGTGCAGTGCACCTAAAATGTTAAAACAACATTCCGCTTTTTGGTTTTTGATTACTTTCGGCACGGACGTTAACTATAATATCTGGATATTTGGCTGATCGCAAAACGTTGCGGTGGTGGTGGCTTATAATTTTGAATTTTAATACTGTTTAAAGCAACGTTGCGGTGGGCGTGGCTTATATTTCTATTTCAGAGCCGTTTTATTGACACGCAGCCAAATATCCAGGTATTATAGTTAACGTCCGTGACTTTCGGCCTTTCCGCGGTAAAAATTAAACAATAATCCACTTTGGCTTTTTGCAATTTCATCAAAATCAACATTTAAAATTAAAAAAAAAAAGTGATAATAAATGCAGTACAAAAACGTTGAAACCAAAGCCAATACACAAAATTGCAAAGTCACATTTTTTTTTTTTTTGGTAAAAATATCGATTGATACTATCAAGTATCGATAAGTATCGATAAGTTAACGATAATTTGACAGCCTTAGTTGGTACTTTAGATTGTTTTCAGCCAAATACTTTCAAATTCTCCGAGTTTCATCATGGCTTTGATAAAAAAAATAAAGGTATAACAAAACTGAACGAGCTATGAAGTCGCATTCCGCGCCAGAAAAGAACAGTTGGAAATGTAATTAACACAAATTTGTAAAAATAACTAGGTAGTAAACCCTTCTAAAAAAGGATATTGGCATTATTACTTTTGCCAGATCGACGCATTCGAGGATTAGATAAAAAGCAGATGAACTGCAAGCAGCGTTTAATAAACCCGGAGTGTGGATATACCTTTGTAGTCCTAGGAAAATTTGGAAGTACGTGGCTGGCAACAGTTTAAAGTACCAACCTTGTTCCAGTGTTTCAATCCTTTCTTAAATCAGACAGACCATACCAGATGAATTAAAAACAAATTACACTCATGCGTTATTACCAGTAGTAATTTGCACACTATTACCGCGTAATTACTGCATGAGATGTGTGCTTCAACATTAAATCCAGTACTTATTGCCGATGTCTGATGTGTTCCACACTGGGTAAATCGTGCGTTGCGTGGTTTTACATTATAACAAATGTAGTGTGCGAACGTTTGTCGTAAGTTGAGCACACGTCCTCTTTACAACTTTTCGTTTTTAAGAACTTCAATGTGAAAAATATTAATTTTGATGTGAATTCGCTTTCTATATTATAAATAATCGATGCGCTTCTTGTAAAAACATTCATTTCGTTATTTTATTGTGATAAATAAACTCGCGAAGCGTATTTCAAACTCGACCACGTGCTGTAACCGCGTATAACCGCATGAACTTCATACATTCAACATAAGTATCGTAAGCTGTATGTCATTCTAAAATAGCATCGTCCCATCCGGCAACTTCTTGTAGTTGAATAAAATAAAATCTTTTCTCATTTCTATACACTTTTCACTTTTCATCTAGTTGAGGAAAAACCATAACAGCATCGTGTGGTGCAGGTTTGCAGCAAGCCACCTCATGTGCTAAGTTCCAACTTGAATACAACTAAGCCATGCTAAAGGGTGACACCAATATACCGCACTTGTTATTTAATACTGCATTTTTAAAATTTTAATTTTTTATTCATTAAATTATTCCTTATTGTTAAGATATTGTAATGACTCCACAGAGCAAACTCAGCAAAAAGAATTTATCTATCTATCTATCTATCCCCTGATCCACTTTCCTAAATTACGTAGGCTGTAATAGCTGCTGTTATTACTAAGAACTCAGCTAAAAACATGCTTGTTTGCGAACACTTAATATGTTTAATTGTTTACACAGAGCTTCACCTCCATGTTACTCAAAATTTTCAGGTGTGTGGAGCCAAAATTCCGATCCAATATTCTCTGATAAAATAACACCTATTTTCGATCGTACTAATTCTAATAGAAACGTAGCAGAGATCTAGAAATCTGTGAAAACCCGAGATATTCGAGAGAGAGACCGGTCGGCAACGCTCTGCTTGGTTCGGAATTCCTAAATCAATGCTTTTTCAACTCGCGAGAGAAGAGCATTTATGTAACTGAATGAGGATAATTTTATGTATTACGATAGTTCGTTTTTTTTTTTTTTTTTTTTTTTTTTTTTTTATGTAACTCTTTAGCCGTTCAGGCAATTTTCCAATTTCTCTTTTTAAGAACAATTCCGAACCATAATTTGGGTATTTGATGGGTGATATTATTTTGTTTTTATTCGGAGTTTTTGTTGTGATCCGGAGTATATAAATTTCCAACCAAAAAATCACCTAGATCTGGATTTCATATGTTCAAGATAAGTTCCTACTTTTATAAGATATTTAGATATTTACTTATTCGCTTTTGTTCCGAATTATTTTATCCTATTTTTAATTGTAAATGAGCCGGACATTTTGATTTATGGAATCGTTGTAAAATAAATCAGACAAATTTTTCATTTCAAGATTCGTTTATTTATTTACTTAGATATGTCCGGTTTCAGATGGTCCGATTTAATGTAACTGATTCCAAAATTTCCGAAGTAGTCTTATGGCGTCCCCAGTAAATAGGCATATGCCTACCTAAATGTTAACCATGGTTTCCTGGCAGCACAATTTATTTATTTATTTTGTTTAAAAGACGCTGCTGCCCTAAGCCCTCTTTTTTGGCGAACCCCTCTTAAAATGAGACCCCTCATGCAGTTTCGAAGGGTCGCCTCAGCGTGGCGATATATGGGTAATACGAAAGAACAGCTATCTGTTTACTGGACTTTTCCAGTATTCCAGTGGCTGACACCACAGTTGAACGTTTAATTTTTGAAAATTGTATCTTTTAAGTAATCTCACGAACTTTCTAATGACAAAAGAAAAATTATTTGTGCGGCAATAATTGTCTTGAGAAACGCTGATTGAAGTGGAAAACAGTATTATGAGCGCATGCAAATGTGCGTGTTTTTTCGACTTCAATCATCGTTTATAGCACAAATAATTGCAAAAAATTTATTTTTCAACCGAGTATAACTTAGCATCAGATCTATACCATTTATTTGATGATAATCATGATATGTACAATAAATGAATAATATGTATCATATACTCACAGAATTTCTAGAGCGTTGAGTGCTTCTAAAGCATTTGTGGGAATAGAATGAAACTGATTTCCGTCCAATCTTAAATTACGAACTTGAGACATTTTTTGGACGTCCACTTTCCTTAAATTTTCAATTTCATTTCCATCTAATTGTCTAGACATAACAAAAATATAAAATGAAACAAAAAATGGAACTAAAAGCAGTATACATGCACAGCTGATATACTAAGATGCATGCGTAGGCACGAGAGTGATTTCATAAGAAATACACGTTTCTTTAAATTAATTATCTTTCAAATTTGAAATGGTAATAGAAGGAAGTGTAATAGGTAAATGTGTGCTTCAATACATTGTCTAAAAAGATGTTAGTAATTATAAAAAAAGTGCACAGTAGGTAAATGCTTCGCGAGTGATGAAAAGTATCGCATAGAGGTGATTTCATTATACCATAATTTACCTCGTAAATTTTGAAGCTTGATCAGGAGTACGCAAACGCTATAAGCGTTTCGACAATTATGCAGAAAAACAGACTTACTCAAAACATGTCTGTAAACAATTTTTCAATGAATTTTTAGAGTCAATGAAAAAAAAAAAAAAAAAAAAGAAAAAAACTAATAGTACTAAATGAATAACTCTCGTACCTCTCTATTTATCATATGGAAGCTCAAGAAAATTACATTGCAAAAGGGGCTAAATTGCAAAAAATTTAGAGCAAAAGTATTTGCGGAAATGTGCACAGAAGCATAACAATAGTAACCCCTAAAACCCAACACCCTCACGTAGAGCGGAACAGCTTTTACGGTAAAGGCTAACGTGCGTAATTCCAAAAGATACAAATTATAAAGTGAGAGAACCGTCGAATCTTCAAATGCAATTTTTGAAGATTCTAAGAAACATAACTCAGAGGTGTATTTTACCGCTCTTTTCTGCAGGACCGCTATCAGTTGTACCAAATAATTCGCAAATCCATCCCAGGTAGCCAAAATGTAGCGGCGGTTAAGCTCAAAAACCGCTTTAAAAAACTTCAGAAGATAATAAATAGTGATGAATTCAGATAATTTACAGCATATAGACGCGAGCTGACGCGAGTATTCAAAGTCGAACATGTTTGCCTCGTGTATCTCGCGCCTAACGAAATGCGAGCGCAACGAAGATGTTCTACAAAGCACTTGTCATTTCCAACCGTGGAAGATTTTTGAGAAATTTTCTCGGAACACTTCGGGAAGATGTCGGACCCCTTCGTATGACTGTGCAACACATGTATACGAAATTTTAGCGGAATACTGCCGAGCGATCCATGAATGTGTGGTACGCATGGTGGTGCGTAGGCCTGGCGGACGTGGGTTCACATCGCACCTCCGTCTGCGTTTTTTAATCGATTTTTGAGTCAAGTTTTTTTTCAAGTTTTTGTTATTTTTTTATCTATAATACTTTATTTCTGCAATTTTTACATTATTATTTATTTTACCCTTCAAACTTTTAGACTTAAAACTTTGACACCCACGTTCCTTACCCCAAAGTTGGGTTTAGAAAAAATAAATTTTGGCTTTTCTTCACCTGCTCCTCCAAATATGGTCGAAAGCAGTTGAAAATCTACATGAATACTTGGGTAGCTACAATGCAAACGATGTGGTACTTATTTTTTAAACCAAGTAAAATGTAACGATTTTTAAATGGTAAGAACGTAACAAATTGATTCATACTCTAAAATCTTTTTATGAAAAAGAATGCAATTTCGAAATTTAAAAGAACATTATTTAAAATGTTAATCCTCCTCCCGCCATTTTTGGTTTGGGGGTTCTGATTTGAGGTATAGACCTTCTACTCGTTAATTCGGACCCGAACCTTACATTTCATCAAAATCGGACTGGTAGTTAAGATGAATAATCATAAAGGAAAAACTCAAACGATGCAGATTCACGTATGTACATAGATGTACGTATATATAGATAGATAGATGACACAATTTTTGACTTTTTGGAGTTAGGTTGTAGGTTAAAGGCGGTTGTAAAGGTTCAAGATGAAGTTTCAACACAATCTTTAGTAATTTTAGAAGGCAATGCCGATAAACTTTTGTTCGATATTCATTCAGTAAGTTGTGATAATAATTCATTTTATCCCTTCTTGAATGGCGAGTAAGTATTTGAGATACATGTTTTTAAGCCAAATAAAACTCAGAGTTGGACCGGTATTTACAGATGAGTACATGAAATTTTTCTTTCACGAGAGTTACTCTAATTAGGTCATGAGAGTCACACGAGCATTTTGTTCTAAATTTACACCTTCCCTCCTACTACTTGCAGAGTCAGTGATATCCTGATTAATTGTACATTAAGAAAAGTTACATTCACACAGGAACATTTGATTGACTTAGAATTATACGGACAGCAACTACCAGGCTGCCAGTGCAACGTGCACAGAATTGACTTCAACGTGTAAAAAAAGATAAAGATTTACGATAAAGGCTGGCAAAATTTTAGCTACAAATGGATAGTTCAACTTAATTGATGGTATTTTTGGAATCTTAGCATTTTCCCCTCTCACTTCGAATACTCAATTACTCATACATGATGGAGTTTTCAAATTTCAACAAAAATAATTTAAATACGTAATGTATATGGAAATCAGCTACTACAGGTTTGCAAATTTTATTAACAATTTTATAGTTCAACCTAGTACGCTAGTATTTATTTTTGAAATTTCGAGTTGTTCTCTCCCCCTCCAAAACATGAGTAGGAAGCCTCATACTGCAGAGGCGCCCAGAGGTTTGAAAAGTAGGGGTGCAAAACTCATAAAGGGCTCCCAAATTTTTGTCAAAACAGCCCCATTTTTTTTTTTTTTTAAAAGTCTTACAAGTTTCCACTGAGTGTGAAAAATTTTTACAGGCTTGTTTTCTCAACCTAGTACATCACGTCACTTTCAACATCATTAAATTTTCTACCGTACTACTCTTTTTATGAAAGAATTTGAAAGGGTCTCTCCTGATAAGATAGTGAAAACGACTCTTGACCCAAATTCGGTCACGAGTCTTCCTAAATGTTGCCCTCGATAAAAAAACTCCCCAAAAAAAATGTTTAACGCCCCGTATCGAAAATTCAATATTTTTTACTCCGAATAGGATAGATAAAAAATTTTGAAATTTTCACTGTTGGTGGACACTAGTGTATATAGATACATTTGTGGAAATTTTTTCAAGTTTTTCTATTCATATTTTCTTGAATTTTTTGGGCTTTGAAATTTTCAAAAAATTTGAAAAAATTATTTTGAGGGTGTACACTGTATATGTACATGGCTGAATTTTTCCTATAATTAGCTCATATCCCAAGGTACAACATGATAATATTTTCAACCTCCCAAATGGGGGTAGAAGTTGGTAAAAAAAAATGAAATGTGTAACAAAAGCGCCACCTAAAAAAAGTTTTTTGCATTTTTTTCTGCGAATGATTCATTTTAGAGAAAAGTAGCACGGTAATAAAATGTCTCTCATTAACTTTTCTATTAAAAAGAGTCTTATAATTTTTTTTGTACACCTATTAGGGAAGGAGATAGGAGACTACAAAATTATTGCTCCCAATACTAATATTACACTATAGCGAAATCAGTAGGGAACAAAAAATAAAAAATGTGGCAAACCTCTGAATAAGGATTTCACAACGAGAATAAATAAACTTCGAGATAAAAATGGCGAGGTTAAAGTAGTAATAATCCAGTCATATTATAATTATAACCGGGAGTAATTGGAGGACAAAGTTTTTCCGAGGAAACTTGTAGTTAATATTGTCTGTATTAACAACCCCCAACTTTTCACCAAAATTCGCACCATTGCTTTTTCCCCAAACTCCACATATTTTTCAAAAAAAAGGCCAATTTTTGAAATGATGAACCAGAAGAAAATTTACATTCACGTATGTAGTTTTACAACAAAAAAAAAAAAATTATTTTTTATACGAGCAATCATGATTAGTTTTAGAGTCGAAAATTTCCCACATCATTTATCTAAATCCTCATCGAAAAAAAGAAATCAATTCAAAGCTCTTAAATCTGGGTTAAAAAAAAAAAAAAAAAAAAAAAACATGAATCTACGTTAAAGCAAAAAATATGCATTTCTACACTGAAACAAAAAAAAAATCATATTTTCTGTAATTAATGATTGTTATTCAAAAGTGAAAAGAGTTTATATGAATCGAGCAAGCGACCAACAGGGGTCTAGGCGCAGAGTCTCCAACTGGCAGCGCAAAGCGCTGTTCAACATGAACAGAAACAGAATAACTATGGGAAGACAACTGAAAATTAAGATCGCTGCTCACATACGTACTTTACTTACTTATTAAACTAAATATGTCTCAAACCATAATTACGTTCTTATCAAATCGAATATTATAAAAAAAGACTTTTCTGCTGAATAAAAAGAAATAACTTCTGTCAATAGGATGAAAACACATGCTTTATCGATAAAGATTGGCGTAGTAGTTATTAATACGTTCATATTCACTAAGCACATGCGTGCCCAATTGTAGTACCCTTTACCCCACCAAACAAACTGCTGGAGAATTATTCCAGAGAAAATAATAACAAAAAAGGTATTTCGTATTTTGTTTTCTATGAAATTTTGTGTATCATGTACACAACAGAGGCAAACCAAAAGCTGATTTCTAGAGGGGATAGCAAAATTTCAAAATTGTGCTTAAAACGATTCGCACTCACATTTGAAAAATTATGTGACAATACATCGAAGTTTTTTCCAACAGAAAATAAAACTATTTTTTGATAAACGAATTTTAAAAATGTTTTGCGAAAGCAATTTCAAAAATTTTGGAGGAGTAAAAACCTTTGAAAATCTACAAAAAATGATTTTTTTAAAATCAATTCAAGAGTTTCTCGAAAAAATATTTTCACAATTTAAAAAAAAAAAAATCAATCATTATAGACCAAAATTTTGCATCTAAAACTGAGGTTTTCTGATGCAAAGCATGAAAATTTTCAAGTGAAGCAAGTTGGCCCTTGTCTTTGCCTCCTTCTGGTGTGTTCTCTCATGCACATTTATTGCTCTTGCATTTCGCGAATTCCAGAATGTATTGTACACTCTGCAGTATAATACAAATAGCCAATAAATGAATATTGGTATCTTGACTACAGATCTGTACACGATCAAGTTATAAACTCTTCTTATATTCTAATTGAACTCAACTGAAATTGAAATGTCTCTACACTGTTCATATATACTTTGAAAATATATTTTATTTAGTAAATTTTATTTTCACACATTCAAAAATAAAGTTTGGGGCCCAAACTTATTCAAGGGGCCCCGCATACTAAAGGGTCCCTGGTGCATTTGCACCCCTGCACCACGTCTGTGGGCGCCACTGAGCTATACTATTGTATTTAGACTCTATTTCGTAATTTTAAATGGGACTATAATTTTTGCATCAGCAGTGACCATCTAATGAATTTTCATTATTTCAAATGAGAAAATCGTATAATTATGCTGTAAATTTTAAATTTGAAAAATTTTCAACTCCTCAAAATTTAGGATACAAGTTGAAATTTTGATTAAAAAGGAACTGTAATGATATTCTTTTGACCAAATTTTTCCAATTGAAATCCGAGAGTTGAATCACGAAATAATTCCTTACGATGTGTTTAATTTTATTTATTATGAAATCTCATTGACAGGGTTCTAAATTATATGCGCTAAAAATGGCAAAATATGCGCTTTATATATGCTTTTATTTTGCATGAAATATGTGAAAAACTGAAAATATTCCCTAAAAAAGTAAAATATACAAAATTATGCGCCATCAATATGGATACTAAAAAACCGGATTTGACAAGCTGAAGAATGAGAAACACCTCTCAGCACTGAGCAAATGATAGGAAATTCGTATTTTGAAAGAAGTACTATAAAAAGTTCGCATTTTTATTATATTCATTTTTTAGAATTGCATCATTATATTAAATGTGAAGTTCAGTTTGGCCTTATTGAAAAAGAATAAAGATAGCAAAATGTGAAAAATGATAAATTTATAAAATATTCACTAAAAGTTGAAATATTGGGTAAATATTCCCTAATATGAGATCCAAATCATCAAAATATGTGAAAATATGCGCTAACAAATTTTGTTTGTACAGCTTAGAGTTCCATGATTCGCAAAGATCTGTTAAATATTCCCTTCTATCTAACTTGGAGAAAAATGCAGTATGTTGTAACATAAAATTCGCAACCCTGCTCATCGCAGAAGATGAGTAAATAATTATCGAGGAGACAGACGCAATGCAAAAGTGAAAAAATAATTAAATATTCTTACAATGTTGTCAGTTGCTTCAGCGCATGAAATGGTATTTGAGTAATATTTCTTATTCCACAATTCTGCATTGATCTGAAAATAAGAATGAGTAAATAAATAAATACACACATACATATTATTGCGACAACTATATTCACAACATTGAATGCTTTTCGATATGTTCAAGCATAATGAGCCAAACTAATCTTTTGAAAATGAGTCACAGTTATTGAGCAACGAAGAAGACCGATTTCGCGTGACGTCACAGCCAAGAACGAATGAATCACTGGAGCCAACGCGGGAACGACGCGCTTTGTTTATAAAAATGATCAACTTTATACGCTCGTATCTCAGGAACTAGTGAATATTTTTGAAATCGGTTTTGACATTCTGAAAGTAGGAAGTTGAAACTTTATAAAGATATGGATTTCACTGAAATTCACGTTTTTCATGATGCCATAAAATGCATTAGAAAATTACCAATTTTTGTGTTTTGAGTAATTTGCTTAGGGGGCCTCAAAGTGGGGGTAAAAATGAAATATTAACATTTTCACTTCTTTAGCTCTAAACTAGACCCTTTCACGACTATTTCAAGACCTCATTCATGGAAATCCATCAAAGTGTTACGGAGAAAATTAATTCCAAATAAATACTTATGTTTTTAACAAGTATATAAAAAACGCAAAAGTGTTTCCTGAACTTGTGGCCGAAAGCACTGAAGGTTGATTTTGATGTTAAATTACAGGATTTTTTGTTCTGAATCTGAATATGTAGGTCTGTCAACCCTGAGGTGGCGCCAAAGGCTCCGCAGATGGCGTTAAAGGGGAAGAAAACTTGAAAAAAAAACACGTATTTTTGATAATATTCACATAAAAATCACTTCATTTGGTTGAAATGGAGGTTAATAAATGCTCTTAAGTATTACTCATGAACAACAATGGCTTTTTATCTTCAAAACCTTACAAAATTTTCACATTTGAGGGGGGTGGGGTTTGGGATAACATCTACAAACTCATGTATATGGGCATGCGATACATGGAAATGTATGTTTTCTAGGTCGTGGAATTCGATTGTGGCAATATTTTTCGCATTGGGTGAAGGGATGGTACCTATTGCATGAAGGTCAATGTATACCACACTAATACGAAGGTGAAATGGCACCCCTTTTTGGTTGAAGTAACCACAGAGTGGACACATTCGGATTCAGACTTTAATCAATATATTTTCTTTTTCAAGTTATCCAAACGTCCAAAACTTGAACCTTTCTTAGTTTTATGATTTTTTTTTTTTTTTGAATTCACTGTTACGAAAGGACCTCCCCCATTAAGTAGGTAAAATCGGCCCTTGACGCGAATTTGGTCAAAAGTGGTTCCAAATGTCACTTTGGACCTAAAAACATTCCAGCTAAATTTTTGACCCCCTATCCCCACCCCTTCCAGAATTATCGCGCATTATATGCTAAAAATTCGATTCGCAATATTTCCAGTAAGAACGGAAGAAAATTTTTGAAATTTTCACATATCATGCGTAGTACGTGTATGTTCGTACGATAATTTTTTGAGATTTTTTTGAAATTTTTTCCTCATTTTTGGGGGGTTGATAATTTCAAAAAAAAAAAATTTAAATTTGGAGGGGGTGCCTTCGCTGAATTTTTATTCATAACTTCATTATACCCTTAGGTACAACATATAATTTTTTCAAAGCCCCTTTAGGCGGTGCAACATGCTGAAAAAAAATGAAGTTTGAATAAAAACTCGTATTTTTCAACTATCCCCCGCAACGATAACACTTATAGCCCAGTCATTTTTGGTTCGGAGCTAGAATAAATTACAGGAAAGATGATTTATACCATACATGCGAAGAATGCCTTCCTAAGTAACATTCTAAAAGTTCCATCCCCTACCCCTACGGCTAAATGTACGATAGGACAAAAACCTCTGAAAAAAGTGGGTTTTTTGCTTATAGCTCTGAAAGGAGTAGGAGGAGGGGTAAATTAGATTAGTAAAAAAATTTTCTTCGTTCAGTTTCCTATAAGATAAAACCTTCAAAGAGGGTTGGGGGTAATACTAAACATTTTTGAAAATTTTGTGTTCTTCGTTTGTACGACAATTATGATGATGTGGAGAGGAAAACATCAATAAAAACAAAATTATTATACACTGGATTCTCAATATAAATAAGTGCTGATGTTTCTCTCTAAGCACCTAAATGGGCCCAAAATATGGAAGTACAAGTAATCATCTCCATATCTTTTGTACTTTGGGTATAATGTGTATTCATAAAAATATGATTTTCATTTCATATGTGATGTGAAATAAGGGAATGAGCTTAAGGGCAGGAAACTCGTTTTTGAGTTAAGGGTGGCTTTGGATACTTTTGGTCATAAAAAAAGATTGGGAATAGTTTTAGACCGCCAGGAAACCTGCATCACACTTAAAAATACGATTTGAAGAAAACACTTTTTTTATAGCACGCGGCCTTTCTGAAACGACAAAATGAGATTAAGATAACAGTGAAATCAAAAAAATGAGGTTAAGAAAAAAATCCTGTTCAGAAGCAAAAAAGCAAAAAAGATTTTTTATTTCATTTTCCATCGAGTTGCATGAAGATACGAGGTATACGTACAGTATTACACGAAAAAATGTAAGGAAATTCTCACCAACAAATAGGTACGCAGTCAGACATTAAGCCTAATTTCTCAAAAAAAGTGATTTTTGTCCTCAACCTTATTTTCTTGTTCCCCATCTCATATCATGCCCACTACAAGATGAAATGATTTGGGTATTCACCAAGTACCCTTATTGCGCACAAATTGGGTGGGAGATAGAGGTTCAATGTTATAATTTTCATTAATTTCATTGTTTTTTAATTGTAGATATGATAATAATGTCTGTTCAAAAAGGAAAATTATCGATATTTATTCATTGTACTATAATGTACGTACTTCGCTTAAAGTGTGTAAAATGTCAAGTTTTGTGCATTTACCCTCCAGTATGGGCTCATATTTGGACATAGAAAAGAAGGCGAGCCCTAAGCTATATAAAGAATAAGTAGAATGATTTTGATTTTGTTAAATTCTTCTTTCTGAACAGACATTATTATCATATAATTAGAAACAAAGAAAATATTTTAAAATTATAACATTACACCCCTATCTCCACCCAGTTTTTGCGCAATAAGGGTGCTATGCGAATACCGAAATGATGAAGGTATGACATGCAATGAAAATCATCTTTCTCCATTTTTATGAATTCACATTATACCCAAAGTATAAAAGATATGGAGATGATTACTTGTACTTCCATATTTTGGGCCCATTTAGGTGCTTAGAGAGAAACATCAGCACTTATTTATATTGAGAATCCAGTGTATAATAATTTTGTTTTTATTGATGTTTTCCTCTCCACATCATCATAATTGTCGTACAAACGAAGAACACAAAATTTTCAAAAATGTTTAGTATTACCCCCACCCCTCTTTGAAGGTTTTATCTTATAGGAAACTGAACGAAGAAAATTTTTTTACTAATCTAATTTACCCCTCCTCCTACTCCTTTCAGAGCTATAAGCAAAAAACCCGCTTTTTTCAGAGGTTTTTGTCCTATCGCACATTTAGCCGTAGGGGTAGGGGATGGAACTTTTAGAATGTTACTTAGGAAGGCATTCTTCGCATGTATGGTATAAATCATCTGAACCGGGAGGTTCGCCCACGCCGAGTCTCCCACTAGCGGCAACACTGCGTTCTCCGAGAAGTTTCGCACAACGCGGGCTTAGTTACGTATTGGTCGTCGGCGCGTAACAGTCGTGGACTCGTTACAAGAGCATTGTATGAACCGCGTATCTGTGAATAAGTAGTCGCGTTACGAAATATGTTATAAAAACCGTCGTTAAAGATTGTACATATGTCGCATCGGAATCTATGTAGACCTATATCGTTTTACGGTTAATCATCGCAAACTGTGAGTCTGTTTATTCATTACACGTTTGAAGTTGCGTCTTGTTTTGTGATCATCTCTGCCTCAAGAAACCGAATCTACTCAGAGTACGGGTGAACTCTGAGTACGGATTACGTGGCCTAACATCGTTGACGAACAGACCAGGTTATGTAAGACATCCTCTCACGCTAGGCTCACTCTACACCACCATAGGGGACAACACCCTAGCCTAGGTCACGGAATACCAGCCAATTCACATCTTTCCAGTAATTTATTCTAGCTCCGAAGCAAAAATGACTGGGCTATAAGTGTTATCGTTGCGGGGGATAGTTGAAAAATACGAGTTTTTATTCAAACTTCATTTTTTTCAGCATGTTGCACCCCCTAAAGGGGCTTTGAAAAAATTATATGTTGTACCTAAGGGTATGACGAAGTTATGAATAAAAATTCAGCGAAAGCAGCCGCTCAAAATTAAAAAAAACTTTTTTTTGAAATAAAAATTCCAAAAAAATCTCAAAAAATTATCGTACGAACATACACGTACTACGCATGATATGTGAAAATTTCAAAAATTTTCTTCCGTTCTTACTGGACATACTGCGAATTGAATTTTTAGCATATAATGCGCGATAATTCTGGAAGGGGTGGGGGTAGGGGGTCAAAAATTTAGCTGGAATGTTTTTAGGTCCAAAGTGACATTTGGAACCACTTTTGACCAAATTTGCGTCAAGGGCCGATTTTACCTACTTAATTGAAAAATTTTTTTGTTTCATAAAAATAAAATGAAAAGAGCATCTTGAATATTTAAAAAAAAAAAATAATAAAAGAATTGGAAAAAAATCAATTTTAGTAACCTTTGCAAAAATTTTTTAAATTTTTTCAATAGGTAACCCTTTGAAGTACTCGTATGTGGATTCATGGTTTCTTGAAAATCATCATTCTGCCACAGACCAAAACAGTAAATGATGAAATTTTGGTTGAAATTTGGAGAATGCTTTAAAATTTATGTACCTAACTCAGGCTAAGTATATTGACAACGAAAGTTACTTCATTATATTTTTATTCACATGAATATAAATTCACGTTCTATTTCCAAAGATGTTATGTTTTTAAATAAATAATTTACTTCGATTTTTTCCTCAAAACACAGTGGCAAGGGATGGGAATGGTACAAAGAACTATAGACTTACAACTTTTGATAATTAGAGTGCCCCAAAAAAATAAATGAAAAAAAGTCCTGCATATAGGTGTATGTGTTTTCTAAAAAAAAAAAATCAATTCGTGTTTTTCCTAAGCTTCTATTTGCGATTCAAGGGTCATGGTGTTGCGGCCTGTAAAATGAATACCAGCGGCCGGCGCACCGCGGTTTCCCTGATTCTCCGGTGGGTTCCGCCAAGTCTGCCAATAAAGCTAATATTCATACCATATATTGGTGTCATACTATGGAATGTTTAATGCCAATAAAAAATTCTGAAAGTTGATTAGTTTTTGAGTAATTAAGTTTCAAAGTTGAGGTGCATGTGTTTTATAGACGTTTCGGGGCGGTAGCTGATACGGGGGTAAGACGTCATTGGTTTTCGTTTTGAAGCGGACCAGTGTTGTCAAAGTTCACCAAAAAATTCAACGCGTTCACGTTAAAAAAAAAAATACAATTGTATTCGTACCAAATTTATTAGTTAATTTACACCCCGACTACCAATTTTAAACGTTGTTCGAAATGTGAAATGTTTGTCAAAAAAAATCAAACTCAAAGAAACTTAAAAAATAATGAACAATGTCGAGAATAAAAACAATAAAACATACAAATAAAACGAGATTTATGAGAAAACGACTAATTTTTGAACTTTGGTGAACGTAAGGTTCATTATCGTTCACGTTTAATTTTTAAGAATTGAACGCGTTCACGTTCACGTTCACGTTCATTGAAAACAGGCACGTTCGCGAACGCATTCGCGTTCACCACTAAAAAAGTTCGCGAATTTTGACAACACTGAAGCGGAC
This sequence comes from Phenacoccus solenopsis, assembly GCA_009761765.1. Taxonomy (NCBI): domain Eukaryota; kingdom Metazoa; phylum Arthropoda; class Insecta; order Hemiptera; family Pseudococcidae; genus Phenacoccus; species Phenacoccus solenopsis. The sequence goes on along the minus strand of VFXL01000040.1, from coordinate 101,562 downwards.
ATGTTACGTTCGAGTGAGGGTGGATGCTGGTAGAGAAGCATCTGTGTGCAGTAGGAAACTGGCTCCGAATAAACAATTTTACATCTTATAATGATATTATTCTACGAGTAGTTTCGAATGCAACACATGTATACGGAATTTTTTCCACCCACTGTCGAGCTTCCTGTGGCTGTGCGGTATGAATGATGGAATGTAGTGCTGGAGGTACCGGAATCAAATCTCGTCACGCCCTCATTTTTTTTGATTTTTGGATCAAATTTTTTTTCTCAAGTTTTTTGTTGATTTTTTTTTAATATTATGTTATTCCTACAATTTTTACATTATTATTATTTCATTCCACCCTTCAAACCTTTAGACTTGGAACTTTCAGACCTACGTTCCTTACCTCAAAGTTGGATTAGTTGTCTCGCTGTTTGCCTCCCCCTCGCCATTCTACTTGACCCCATTCGTGCCTTCAGCAAATTTTTCATTTTCTTCAATATAAACTACATGATTCTCTGGTTTTTTATAAGTCCGAAGTGAAATTTCGGATTCGGAGCACGCTTCTTACTGCATACAGATATAAGTGCTGGCAGTATGGTGGTTGTCTGCAGAGTTACCAGTTCTACGCGCAGCGAGGTTACCGTGTTATTTTTTTGAAGCACAGAGCTATTTTTGTTACGAAGCTAGCGCGTGAAGGTTAAACCGTAGGTAGATTCTGATCTATTTCTTTGCGATCCTAGCGGAAGTAGGGTACTAAAGGATGGGGGTAAAATGGGTCGCCGCCATATTTGTTCAGTTGTTTACATTTTTTCGCTTTCAGCGCTATATCACAGGGAAGAGAGTTCATCGCGTTGTTCATGATTCAATTTTTATAATAAATTAATCAAAAGTAAATAAACTTTTAGGACAAAAGTTCACAAATCCACTTTTCAGCTCAACTTGATAAGAGAAAAAAATGTAAACAACTGAACAAATATGGCGGCGACCCATTTTACCCCATCCTTTAGTACCCTAGTGGAAGAAGTACTACACTAAATTTACCATGTTGATGAGATAACCCTAATTTAATATGTACTCAAATGTACTGTTAACTATGTTTTGATTTCTGCGAATTAACTTCATGTGTGAATATCGATGTAAAAATTTTCATTTTAGTCTTAATATATAAAAATTCAATGAGCGTCTGTTAATGTTCTAAAAACGTTTAAACCGCTAATGCGATAAAGCTCATATTTACACCATATTATATGTACTTGTGTTATATCTTGAAATGTTCAAGACTAAAAGAAATTTCGATACATCTCAAAATGGCAAATCACTCAAATTTTGAGGAGAGTTGGGGAAGAAGCAAATGACTCACAATTTCGGTTTTTGATTTCTAGTGAAAAATTAAATCAAGAACATCGACATATCAAAATTTTGCCTCCTATGTGTGAGTGGAGTGGAGCAAAAAAGGCATCTTGAGGAAGTTTTGAGTGATGAAATCTGTAATTGACGATTCCACTCAAGTGGCTGAACTTTGAGGGATTTTATTCGGGTTGTAAATCGAGGTGATCAAATGTACATGTCTTATGGAAGGAAAATGAGTTTTTTCAATTTTTAACAAAAATGAGAGGGTTTACGCAAAATTTTGTAAGAACATGAATTAAAGATATTAAAATTCACGTCGATTGGTGTGACTGTAATCTACGCACTCGACACCTTCTTTTCGAGCTGGTAGACCATGATCTACTCACTTGACGCCTTCGTAACACAATGCGCGTAGTGCAGTACTTTATGGCGAAATAAGAGATAACACTACCGATTATGCGAATAATAAGTAACGTATTAGGTAAACGAAAAATAGCAAGAGCGCAGAAATAAGCTTCTTAGCACGACTGTTGTAACACGTGAACTCCCTTCAACCTCTAGTAGTGTATTAAAAAGAAATTTCTGAAAATTTTCTGCACCAGTGCAGCCAGTAATAAATCGCAATATTCTAATATTGTAGAATTTTCACTAGCTTCGAATGTATTATTTTTTCACCTGGAAACTTCACAAATATTTATTATTTTTTTTATTTTTGGCCACTAGAAATAAATTCTGCAGGAATTTCTAAACATTTTTCGATAGCAGCGCTGCCAGCTGCTGATCCCAGTATTCTAATACCTATTGTGAAAATTTCAACGATTTTGAAGCATTTTTCACTTGTTAATTCATGCATTTTTTTTTTCGATCCTTAGGTGTACATTTTGAAAATAAAATTAAAATTTTACTATATCAGCGCAGTCAGATGCATATTACTACACAATAGGTATTAGAATATTGCTATCAGCAGCTGGCAGCACTGATATCGAAAAATTTAAAAAAATTCTTACAGAATTTATTTCTAGTGGTGAAGAAAAAAAATATTCGTTAAGTTTTCAGGCAAAAAAATAATACATTGAAAGCAAATGAAAATTTCACATTATTAGAATACTGCGCTCTATTACTGACTACACTAATGCAGAAAATTTTCAAAAATTTCTTCCTAATACACCACTGGAGATTGAAGAAAAAATTGATCAAATTACCAAGCCAAAAAATAATAAATGCCGAGTCGGCGAAAATTTCATAATATTGAAATATCGCGATTTGCAACTTTTCGACCCCCTTGTAGCAGTCTGAATTTTTATCCAATAAAGAGAGAGATGGTCTAGGAAGATTCATGAACTCAAATTGCACCTTTTAAATGCTATAAAAGGTTTTTCACACCATTTTGACTGCCTAAGAAACATAAAAAACAGCGTTTTTTTTTTTTTCAAAAGGTGATCCACTTTGGGGACTTCCTGTTCTTCTCCCCTTTCATATAGTGGGCTCAAAATTTTTTTGAAAGGTTCACCACTCAAAGTAAACCACCTCACCAAACTTGGTAAAAATCCAAGATATGTTTTTTTTTTCGATCCACTCTAATATCCATCTATCATCTATCTATCTATTTACTGTTTTTTTTTTTTTTTTTTTTTTTAAATACGTATAGGGTGCTATGGAACCCAGGGCAGGTATAATTATTCAAATTAAACTTACAGACGTGTCAACTTTGTGTTGTTCGTAAACACATTTGGATGGATATTATTCAACGCATTATCATTCAGAATTCTGCGAACAAACAAAATATCATCTCAGTTAATTCAGCAAATAATATGTAGGTTATAGGGAGGAATGATAAAAAAATGTTCTTCAATTTTGATCAAATTTCAGGAGTTGGTTTACTTTGAGGTGAAAGTCCCCCTCATACAAAATTTCAGAACACATGCACCATTTGGGGGGGGGAGATAAGGGTCCTCAAAGTAAAGTCATTTTCGAAAAAAGTGGTTTTTCATCTCTGTAGCCTCGGAATCAATACATACAAATCAGCCTAGAAAGGTCAAACTTCGTGTGTGGAATTAATTAATGATCAGAATATGACCTCTTCAATTTCAATCAAAATGGATAGAAAATGGCGGATTATCAAGATTTGAAGATAATTTAGGGATCCTCAAATAGTTATAATTTGAAAAGTATGCGTTCATATGATTAGTATTTCATAGCAAGAAATATTACATTCGTTCCGAATTCAACTTCTTAAGTAGTTGTGGAAGGGAAAGGGTAGGAATTTTCAGACTTGGTATTGGGTGTGGCCTGTATTCATGAAGGGTTTAGCAGCGTTATTACCAAACCAGAACAAGCTGCATTTAAAAACTCAGCTCCAGTGGCATAGCTGCTTACATTTTTTTTTATCCTTTATGATACAAAGTACGTTTTATTTAGTCCTACATTTTGGCATTATAATTTTTACTATTAATGAAAACTCGAAATACAACACACGGTGCTAACAAGAGAAAAAAAAAGGCTGCTAAATATGTGTAACAAATTCAACCTATGATCGAAGTTTTACCACCACGACAGTTGGTGATGAGACAAAAATTGATAATTGAATACATTTATGCAAAAAGATCCCATATGCAAAAACTGTGTTTTGAGAAAAATGCGCTTAAAGTTTTTAAAAAGTATACAAAATGCAGAGAATTGAACATGAAGTTTTGAAGTTTCTGTTGGTGATTGGCTATAAAATGGCGCAATTTCGAAGTCGAAAACTTGATTTTTGTTGGCGTTATTGCCGTAAATGTTCAAATACTTTATGAGCTGTTTCTCAATAAAAGAAAGCTTATGTTCTGTTTTTCAATAAATAAAAAATTTAATGCTCAAAATTCGAAAAATCAGAGTTTTGATCTTGAAAACATATTTAGAGGCTAAACACATATATGGGTAATTCTCTGAAAATGTCCATATTTCTGTAATCGATGTTTTTTTTGAAGAATTACGCTACAATTGAATTTTTTTTTTTTCTATATTTATATGAGTATCTCCTCTAACTTTCCCATCGATTGAAATTGTCCTCCACCCCCCCCCCCCTAAATGGGGATTTTTTCAACCCAAAGATCAAAAGTTCCAAGGCCGTGGCATGTAAACGGTCACGTTTTGAATTTTCAATGTCACATAAATGATATTAAATTAATATTTTTTTGAGGAAAAACTTAGCAAAGTTGCTCAGGATAGTTGAGTGTGTATGTTAACGCTCAAAATGATGTCCAAAGTTTCCCTGCTTGACCTCCAGGAAGGTTCAAAGACCTGTAAATGGTTTATACACTCCTAGGCCGTGGCGTTTTTTGTTTGCTTCTCCTGCGGCAATGATTTTATAATTCGTTTTTCTTTGCGGTTACAATGCTTCCTTGACATCATGAGAATACACTGCCAGCATTCGAAATGTGAAATGTCATTTATTTATCACAGTCGGAAAGCAAAATTCGTAAAAATTGTTGATTCCCGGTTTTTGTGGTATTAGGCCGTGGCTTATTCTAACTCAGCCATCAAATGTCCTAGGAACCTGGAACAAAAGGGATATCGAAGATTAGTAAGTACATATAATATTCACCTATTCAATATTCTCTTAAATTAACTGTTAGAAGCTCCTTAATAAATTTTTGGCGAATTCTCTTAGGCCGTGGCTGGTTGGTTTTCATCTTAGGCCGTGGCGAAGTGTTTTTTTTTACGACCACGGCCTAGGAATTAGTGTCTTTTTGCCATTCTAAATCAATTTTAATGGGGATACACTAACAAAGATGTTATTAATTTAGGTGTTAATGGCTGTCTCTCGAAAAAAGACACTAGTTCTTAGGCCATGGTCATAAAAAGACACTTCGCCACGGCTCAAGATTAAAACCAACCAGCCACGACCTGAGAGAATTCGCCAAAAATTTACTAAGGAGCTCCTAACAGTCAGTTTAAGAGAATATTGAATAGGTGAATATTATATGTACTTACTAATCTTCGATATCCCTTTTGTTTCAAGTTCCTAGGACGTCTTACGGCTGAGTTACAATAAGCCACAAAATCGAGAATCAACAGCCACGGCCTAAGAAGTTCTTAGGTTTTGGGTAATAAAATTTCAAAAAATCCCCCTACCCCCCAGGGGGACATGACTTAAGCCGAATGGCATAAATGACATCAAGGACACATATACTCACTATCCCAATCAAAAAAATTCCCAATATCAACTTTTTTTTTCAGAAAAATAAAGACATCGAAATATGGACATTTTCAGAGAATTACCCATATGTATTTGGATTAAAATCCCATCCCCTCCTTCCGTTCTCCTTGAACTTCAGGGAAAGAAATAGAGCATCAGGTTTCAATTTGCTTAGTACGTGAAAAATTCTTGATACGCCTCTGAATGAGAACAATATATGAATACGTCTGTTGTAATGAAAGTTATGGGAAGTGAAAATTTTACAATGCTTTGTTGCCAATTTTTTGCCATCAGCGTTGCCAAATTTTAGTTTTAGGCCCAAAATCGTTCTAAAACTTGTGGCATAAGGTTTCCCAATACCGTTATATTAGGTAGGTCGCGACCTATCATCGTAGTTCGCGACGCCTAATGGAGCGCGCGAGTCAGACGCCAATACGTCTGGATCGAATCGATGCGCCCAAATCCGGACGTGATTGACAGCTGACACGTCACTCTAAAGAGAAATCAGATTCGACTACGAGTCAAGATTTTTCATAAACCCTTATTCATTCCTTGGGTGGGTTGCAAACGAAGAGCAACTAATATTTTTGTTAAACGAAATAATAATTATTCATAAATGAATAATTAAAAAATAAATAGCTTGAAGATATAAAAGTAATTCGCGATATATTAACGCAGTGTTTTTTTTTTAATTTATGGTTGTTCTGTAAGGTAAAATTCCACCATGTAATTAATCCAACGTCTCTGTATTCCAGTCGTCGAAGGAAAAGCGTATTTGAAAAGATAAGTCACGTCTTCTAGCTTATGTAATTAATTAATACTCTCGATCGTTCCTTTTAATACAATTCTATTTTAATTTCTTTATTTTTTTTTGTGTTGTAATTTTTGCCGACATTACATTGTCGACCTAAATAAACTATTTTTTCATAATACTCAAAGAGTTTTTCTTTCTTTGAGTAACCCTTAGGACCATCAGGTCAGTCGACCTGGAGTTCGTTAACTCGATGTGCCCTTAAGGCTTTACCCAACAAGATGATCCGACTGCTTCTGAGTGGCAGTCGGGGCTTCTCAACTATTCTTGGGTTATCGAAAATTAATTTTTCGATACCGAGGCGTAGTTAATTGGTCAAACGCAACAAAAAAATAACTGAAATTCCTTACGTTGAGATTTAAAATTTTTCCCCAATTTTCGTGATACAGCGTTACCAACTTCTTTTCACCTTTCTGTTCTATGAAAAAAATATAGTTATACTTCATAGAAGAAGTGAGAAAAAATGAAAATACCTTTATATTGTACCGCGTAACTTTTTAAAATAAAAAGAAATTGATAACACTGTATTACGAAAACTGAGAAAAAAATTTGAAATCTCAACATAAGGAATTTCAATTTTTTTTTTGTTGCGTTCTAGAACAATTTTGAGCATAAAACCAAAAATTGACAACTCTGGTGGTGAAAAACTGGCAACACTGCATTGAAAATTTTCATACCATATGACTTTCATTATAACAGACGTCGTATCCATACACTGTCCCCATCAAAACGGCAAAAAATTTATGAAAAAACAAAATCTTTGACAAATTTTTATGCAAAAGTTGTCAATGTTCAACTTTTCAACCCCTAGGTAGGGGGATCAAGATGGCCATCAATCGATCTGCCGATGTGGTAGGGAGATATGAAAACTCACATTGCGCCTTTCTAGCCCTGTGTGGTTATGATTATGCATGGATTCCGAGGCTACAAAGGTGAAAAAACCCTTTTTATTTCGAAAATGACTCTCCCCCCCCCCAAATAGTGCATGTGTTCTGAAATTTTGTATGAAGAACTTTCAACTCAAAGTAAACCAACTCCAGAAATTTGATCAAAATCGAAGAACTTTTTTTTTTTCATACCACTCTAATGTACGTAATGAAATATGTACCTATCTAGCGAGATAAGAATACAAATAAATTGATTTTATACTCACAATTCTTCTAAACTCTGATATTTCCATAATGATCCCTCTTCCAATTTGGTTATATTATTACCTGCCAAATCCCTGTAAAGCAAAGAAATTATATAAGTAAATTATACGTATAGAACACAGAAATTGATAAAACACATCATAGCCAAGTAGCATAGGGCTATTCTTACGACTAAATTTTCAAAATGTTCAAAATATATTTTTGGTGTGTTTTTCAACTTCAAAAATTTCAAAAATCATTTCAAATTTTCATGTCAGATGCGCGGCAAAGTGCCTTTCGTAGATTTTTTCAAATGATTTGTAATACGATCCAGCATACCTAATTTACATTTTTATTGGGTTTTGAAATAAGTGAAACATGTTGTAATGTGTTTTTTTCCTTTCAAATATTTCGAACCCAAAAGTTCCTACTGCGATACGTAGCTTGGCTTTAATAACTCGTTTATTGACCGCCGTGCGCGTCGTAGTAGTGGGAAGTAGTTCTCTCCATCCGGTTGCTGAACGCGTTGTGCATGGCGCTTCGAACATCCATTCGTAACATGGTGAGCTTGCGTTGAACTCTCCAGCAGCACCAAATCAACTTAGAAAGATCAAACATTTGTGTGGAAGGTTAGTTGGTGACCAGGACATGACCTCTTGAATTTGAATCCAAATGGACCCAAAATGGCGGATTATTAAAATCAGAGTAGTAATCATATGATTATTAGGGATAAGAAGCATACTTTTTGGCAAATTCATCTCCATACATGATATTGGAAGGGAGAAGAAAGAGTTATGTGCCTGACAATTCTATGGTAGTACATGAAAGGTCGAAAATTTTTTATTGCGGAATCATATGATAAAATGAGCCGAAGTGACTAACCTATAGTTTTGAACTTGACGTTTATGCTTTTTAGAAGTTTTTTTTGCGGATCTACATTTCTCGAATATTACGTCGATTTACCAAATCTTCGATTACTCGAAGTTCTGCATCGGTATTCGAAATTCGATACTATTATCGATAAAAAGTTAATCGGTTTTTGTGATGCCAGCGAAAAGGCATATTGTGCGGTAATTTATATGCGTAGCGTAAATTCATTCCGTTCTGTCGATTCGCGTCTTATTTGCGCAAAAACACGTGTCGCCCCAAAAAACGAGTTTAAATTGACTATTCCCAAGCTAGAGTTACAAGCAGCTCTACTCCTGGCTGAGCTTGTCAATCGCGTCGCGCGTGAGCTTAAAATTAGCTAAGAAAACATATTCGAGTTTAGCGACTCGTGTATACGTATAGTATTGTGTTGGCTAAACGGCGCAATAGAGCGCTGGTCAATATTCGTTCAAAATCGAATTCGAAAAATAATTAATGTTTTACCAAGTACTTGCTGGAAGTATGTAAACACGAAATTCAACCCAGCTGATTTAGCCACTCGCGGTTGAAACGCCACCCCTTTTGTTAAAGCAATATTATGGTTCAATGGAGCCTCGTTTTTGCTCAACCCTCTCGAGTGTTATGAGGCCCCTACGCCCTCGTTAGATATAGAAGATATTCCTGAAAGTCGTAAACATTGTTCTGCTATTACCACTGATATTATAACAAATAATTTAATTTACTCCTTAATCGAAAAGTATTCATCATTCAACAAGCTTGTAAACGTTGTAGCGTACTTATTTCATTTTAAAAACCAATGTAATCGTGGGTGGACGTGGTAATCTTATCCTCATACATACCTATCCTAGCGATAATTTTGTTTTGAATTGAAATGATGAGCGTTTAGCTATTAATGCTTTTAAGCACGATACGACACGTACGCTTGTACCATTTTCAGATGAAGGTGGAATTTTACGCTCTAGCAGTCGCTTCAATAACTCAGCTTTATCATACACTAATCGAAACCCTATTATATTGTACGCGAAAGACTGATTTGTATGGTTATTGATTAATCATATACATCTTACCTATTATCACGTAAATCGTGCATTTATTTGTAATTTTTTGTCGTCGAAATATATATAATAGTAGGTGGTCTCGTAAATCTTGCAAAAGGTGTCATTCGTAAATATACTACTGGTATTTGATATCAAAAGGTCGTACTGCGCAGCAGTTCATGGGTCAGTTACCTACTTCCAGAGTCACCATCAGCCGAGCATTTGCCAACGTTGGCGTAGATTTTGCGGGCCCATTTTCCTGCAAATGCGTCGCTCACCGGTCTATTAAATTTTATAAAAGCTACGCTGTGATATTTGTTTGTTTCGCAACGCATGCCGTGCACATCAAGGTGGTGTCTGCGCTATCCACTGAAGCATTTTTACTGTGCCTCCAGCGGTTCGTTGGTAGACGTGGAACTCCACGTAACATATACTCCGACAATGCAACAAACTTTGTAGGCGCCAAAAATATGTTATTAGCTGGCAATTCGTCGATTCAAAATTATGCTTACAAAAAATCGTTCAACTGGGTTTTTATTCCGCCTAAAGCTCCTCATCATGGCATAAGCTGCAGTAAAATCAGCGAAGTCACTTCTCGTAAAAGTAACTAGCGGTCGAGCGTTGAATTTTGAAGAGTATATAACGGTATTCGTAAATATCGAATGTATCTTGAACTCGCGCCCTTTGTGCTGCAAACGAACTTCTAATCAAATGGTCCAGCTCATCACTCCCGCTCATCTAATCCTAGGCTCCTCGTTGGAGAGCTTAGCTGAGCCTCAATCAAATACGGAGCTTAATTTGAGCCTTTCTAAGCGGTACTCTTTATTACAAACCCAGATAAACTCGTTCCGGAAGCTTTGGTGTAAAGATTATCTCAACCCGTTCCGTCGACGCTCCAAATGGACTCAAGTAGCACCTAATATTCAAGTTGGTGATGTGGTGCTTATCAAGGAAGACAACACTAAGCCTTGCGACTGGAATATGGGATTGGTGGAAAGCGTTCATCTTGGCGCTGACAATTCAGTACGCGTCGTATCAGTTTGATCAAAAGAGTCGGTCAAACTTCGACCTACGACTAAATTAGTTTCGATATTAGAAAATGAACCTTAGAAGGTTCATTCACCCGCAGTATGTTCGCACAAAAATAGCTCTTCTTTAGTTAAAGCTACTTTGTAGAAATAGGTATCATTTATAAGATAAGAAGGGTATGTACGTACTAGTTCCCTATCGCTTGATCTAGCAGTCTAGTTGAAGTGAGCGTCCATAACGTATGTGTGATGTTATTTTTTGCCTACAGTTTTTCATGCTCACATGATGTGACTTTGTTTTTCAGTTTAATAAACTTTATTATTTACATGTGCGTTATTAATTAGTGTACACACTTATACTATATTATTAAAGGTCATATTTTCCCTATTTTTAGCGCTTTGAAATCTGCTCCCTACCTATGATAATGAATTATTTCAAAGAGAAGAAAAATAAGATGAAGTAACATCCATTAATTTTTACAGCACTATATATTAAACTTGCTAATGTTGAATTATACGTATCTATCCGCAAGCGCGATAATAGGGGTGTTCACTGGTAAGCATGTGTAATAAGCGGAAATGATCATTATTTCAGTATTGTTTTTATCATTTCGTTTAAATGTTCACACAATAGATGAACAGACATGTGAGTTTCGAAACAGACCTAGTCAAAGTAGGAGTAAGGGGACTCGTATAGGCAAGGTGCGAGAAAAGGTATGCAACCCACACCGGACGACGAATAGCCTTCATGAAGGAGGATTATTATTGTTGCTTTATACGTTTACTAATTTTCCTCTCTTTCTCTCTCTCTCTGTCCCACTTCTTCATAATTTTCCACTATTTCAGGTTAAGCACATTAGGAGAGAAAATTTCCAAGGAACATTTTATTGCCGAATGCAATAGGAAAGACCATCCTAAACGACTTATTAAAAATTATCAGTTGCTTAGAATTGTTTTTCCCATACATTTTAGAATTACCAACATTTGGAGAAATTGTTGAAAAAGTTTGTTCGTTAAATGTTTCGCTTAAAAAAGTATTACTGCCTTAAGTTTTTTGTTATTGTTTTTATTACATAAGCTACCTACCTATTTCTTAATTGAAGAAATTCATTTTTTATTTACGTTTGTTCGCATTTTGCATTAAAAAAAATAATGTCCTCGAAGTTATGTTGTTATTTGTTTATTACCTAAAAGTATCAATTTTTCTTTTTTGGGTGGGAGGGGGAAAGGGTTACAGATACGTCCTGGAAGCCGCTACACATGCTTTTCCCCGGGCCAGTCCTGAAAATTCTGCCAACCCGCCGAATCTCGGTAATTTTTATTTTCTATTTGTCTACGCATTAGTCAAGCCATGATCGTTGTGATTTAGTAGTTTACACTATCTTTCCATTTTTTACCTTTATTGTTCTGTTTTTGATTTCATTCTCAAGCATGAATTGGAAGGTCAAAATTAAAAAGTTAAACCACCTATTGAAACCTTTAAGCGATAACTACATAATTAATTAATTAATTTTCGTTTATTTGTTTATTTGTTTTTGTTTTGTTTTGTTTTTTTTTTGTTTTTTTTTCGTTCATGTTATTTCGTTCTATGTTTCATTTAGTAGATAAATAGAAATAGTAGGTGCATCATATCATGTATGAATCTCGCCAATTTTCATTTGTCAATTTTTTTTATAAATAAGTTAGGTCACAGTAGTCGTGATTCGGTAGTTTACAATATCGTCACATTCTTTGTTTTGTTACGTTTCGTTTTTATACTTTCGTTGCTCATTTTCAATTCATATTTGGAAATGAAATATGAGCTAAGAAGTTGTGAAGACTGCGAGTTTACCTTTGCATTGTAACGATAAATTTATTATTGTGTTCATGACTTATGATTTTTGAAATTTCTTTAGTTCTTGTTTCTATTTTTAGCAGACTTTACTTTTCATGTGGGTCTGCTATTGCGTTTTTTTATTCGCTTATTTATTTGTTTCTTCCCCTTCTCGCGCGATAACTCCAGCAAACGTCAACAGATCAAAACCACACTTAAAGGAAACTAAATACCCACATATATATGAAAAGAGAAAAAGACAGAGAGAGAGAGAGAGAGAGGGAGAGAGCGGGAGCGGGAGCGAGCGCGGAAAAATTAGAAGAGTCAAAAAGTGAGAACGTTCTAAATTAAAATTTTTAAAAGAGCGAGTCCGAAATGACTGAGAGCCAATTAGCGAGCAAGAGAGGGAGCGCTCAAAACGCGGCTCTCACATCACTGGAAGAATGTCCGCTGATGCGCCTCTAGCCCAAAGCTGTACAATAAATAATGATGATGATGATAATAATAATAAATCAAAAAAAAAAAAAAAAAAAAAAAAAAAAACATGGAAGAGTGTAAGGGTCTACCCAGATTATAGGCATTTATCAATCGTCGAAGGAGATTAGTCATTCTGTTCACCTATTTAATATTCAACATTTCGCTATAAAATAGTGCCACGGTTGATACTGAAACCAATCGCGAAAGAAATAACGTGCATGTGTATCTAAATACTCATGTAGGTACTTAATAAGTTTTCAACAATTTCTGGCTTGACTTACGTTAATTCGTATAATGCAATATGCAAACAAAAGGTGAAAAAGAAGTTAAACTCACAGTTTTATCAAGGTCGATGGTAAACCATTAGGTACACCAGTTAATCCAATTTTGCGACAATATATCTCCGTTACGTGCTTTACATCATTACATCGGCAAGCTTTCAATGCTCCATCTTCAACATTGCAAAATGAAACACCATTTAAAATGCGGCAGTAAACACCAACACTACCGCCAACAATTGATAGCAAGAATACTGCCATCGAAAATGAATAGAGCTTTTCGATACTGAAGTTCTTCTCGTGAGCGTGCATCCCGTCAGTAGAGAGAGGACAATATTATTCACTGGAAGGTGGCCGTGAATGTAGCTGGTAGCTATTTCCAAATGTTGAATGTCAGTACAAATCTATCGAAAATTGAAATCAAACATTCTTTAGCATTCATCTTTCCTCTCTCTCTTAAGTAGGATAAAGTAGTTCCACTCTGGTACTTTCCATCATTCTTGTCTAAATAAATGCGAAAAATAGATAGTAATGGTTGATGCGATCTCCCAAATCTGTGGAATAAAATATTTAGGTATTAATTCATCGTTAGTATAAGAAGCAACTTGATGAAAAAAATAAAAAAATTAAATATAATAGCTATGATTATTAATGTTATAGCTCATTCCGAGTGAAAACTTGAAAAATGAATCCAACAAAAAATTCGTTACTAAGAAAATCTTCTATACATTAAAATCATGTCGCATTTTTTGTAACCTCGAGTGCTTCAAAACCAGCCATTGGATTGTATCAAAATATATGTTCAAAATGGAAGCTCTTGACGCGTAGATGTGCAGAATTGCAACAGTATACTCAAAAAAACGCAAAATCGCGAAAGTACAGCTTAATGAAGTTCTGCACGGGAAACGCGTATAAAAATTGCAACATGGCGTTTTCCCCAAATATTTCGCGAAGCGCGACTCGAATCGAAATCCAACGACATATTAGCGACGCGAAATTCAAATTTCTACAAGTTTTGTTGAGTAAAAAAATTTCCCACGGAGCTTCCTAAGCACTCAAATTGAGTTCTTTTTAAAAAGCGCGTGGAACGTAGCATTTTTTTTTTTTTTTTTAATATTTCGGGATCGCGACTCGAATCATAAAAATAAATTCTGAAATTGTAATCGTTGATAATACATACATATCAGTTTATAAGAAATGGTGAACTTGATTGTAACGGCGCACTTAATAAAGGCGAAATCGCGTAAGTACTGCACAATGAAGTTTCTGTATGGGAAACGCGTATAAAGACTGCAACATGGCGGTTTTTCCAAATATTTCGCGTTATATCTCAAAAATCCCCAGTATTATGGGCAAACATTTAAAAAATTGCGGACACAAATCGGATTGTATCGAAAATCCTGATTATATAATGCGAAATAAACGTTGATTTTGAACAACGTAGTTCTTTTGAACTTTTTTTGAAAATTGGGTTACTTTGTTATTATCGTTCATGAAACTTGCACAAAATTGAGAATAAGTTTTGTTTTTGTTAAATATCTCGAAAACAGTAAGAGCTATCGGAAATCTAATAGCTTACCGCAGAAAGGAAATTAATTTTCTACAACTTTCGTTTCATTGAATTTTCGTGTATGTTGCACCGGTTTCCTGTAAAATGACTTCGCAAAATGTCGTACGTCGAAATAAATTTTTTAATTTACATACGTGGAAAGTTTAAGATTAAACTAAAAACGCGATTTCCTTGAAATCTGTTTTTTTGAGTTATAACATTATTACTCCGGATGTGCGAAATGAAGTAAAATTTCATAAAAGTAGCAGGAGGTGAGGGGATGTGAGTTAGCGTGACGTGGCGTGAGTTGAGGTGTTTTAGTCAGTTTTTGATGAAGGTAATCACCTAGATCTCCCTATGACTTGTGCAGTTTTTAAATTTTGCTTTTTAATTACTAATTTTGTGTGATTAGTTCTTGATTAAGTAATCAGATGTGAGTTGGTGTGAGAAGGCTTAACTTGGAATATGAGATTGTGTGACCTCACGTTTCATTGAATCAGCTCACGTTCTAATATGGAATAAAATTTTACATAATTATGTAGTAGGAACGAAAGTTTGTGTTCACGACTTGGCGTGACGGGGCATGAGGCGAGGTATTTTAGTTCCCGCATGACAAACGTAGTAAAATTTCATGGATGTAGCAGTAGTTGAAGAGATGTGGGTTAGCGTGACGGAGCATGAGTCGAGGTTTTTTAGTTCCTTAAAACGTGAGGTCACATTTTCCCTTATTATATTTCATTTTTCAAGAACTCAAATAAAAGTCGGCGGATTGAAACCAAAGTTGGAAGAATGTTGGGGGTAGCAGAGCTTCATAACTAATTAGTTTTTGGAGGTGATGGGGAGCGAGGCGGCGTGAGGAGACATAAGTTGAGGTTTTTTGATTCTTATATGATAATAGAAACGAAGGGTTGATCTTATAAATGATAAAATTATTAATTCATTAGAACGTGAACTGATTCAATAAAACGTGAAGTCAATGGTTTTTCTTCTGCATCAAAAATTTATCAAAAATGTGGTCCAGATGGTGTAGTCGTAGAATTAAATGTTTTTTGGAGGTCATTGAACGTGAGGAGGCTTGATTTGAGGTTTTTTTCATTGTTGCGCGGTAACTTGAGTAAAACTTGATGGCTTGAGTTGAAAGTTGCAAAAAGGGTAAAGGTAGTGATTCTTCAGAACGAGTTAGCGTGAGGAGGCGTGAATTCAGGTTTTCTGAATTTTCTCATGATGATTCAAGAAAAACTGAACATAAAGATTGAAAGAGTAAAGGAAGGTTGAGGTAGAATAGTTTGAGAGATAATTAGTTTTTAGAGTTGAATGGCCTTGAGTTGGTGTGACGTAACGTGAATATATTTTTTTTGATGGCAATTAGATGGAAAGTTCTAAATTATACTGACGAAAAGGAATCGTTGAACTTTATAAATGATGAAAGTTCATATTTATTAGAACATGAGATGGATAAATGAAACGTGAGCTCACGTTTTCCCTTTAAAGCCGGCTACACACTATGCGTGATGCGCGATTTTTGATTCGCAAATCACCCGCGAAACGCGAATTTAACGCAAAACACGCATAGTGTGTAGAGTAAAATTCACGCTGTTTCGCATTAATAAAACTGATGTGTAGAGGGCGATTCGTGGTAGTTTGCGAATCATCAATTTTTTTCACAAATCCCTCATGAATCACAAAACGCGCATCGCAGATCACGCATCACGCATAGTGTGTAGCCGGCTTAATAGGCTTTAATCTTTATCAAGTAAAATTTTACGAATTGTAGTCAAAGTTAGAAGAAGAGTAGGGGAGCTGACTTCTAGAACTGATTAGTTTTTGTAGGAGATTGAACATGAAGTAGTGTGAGAAGGCATGAGTTGAGTTTTTTTTTTTTTTTTTTTTTTTTTTTTTTGGTTGCCACATAACAGCAGGAAGGAATGGTTGAGCTTTATAAACTATCAGATTTTCATTTCATTAGGTGAGTTGGTTCAATGAAATTTGAGATCACAATTTTTCCTTTTATATCAAAAATTTATCAAAATGTGGTGCGGATTGTTGAAAAGATAGGCGTAGTAGTCTTGGCAATGAGTGTTTTCTGTAGGTAAGGGAATGCGAGTTGGCGTGATAGGGCGTGAGTCTAGGTCGTTTAGTTCCCGCATCATTAATGCAATAAAATTTCATAAATCCAACGCAAAGATGATCGAACGTGAGTTTGTACTGACAACATGACATTAATCGAATTGGTGGCGAACAAAATTATTATTTTAGTGATTTTTTCATTGTCTTTCAATATTGTTGATAGAATTGTTGGGAATGATTCTTTTCAATAAATCGTTCGCAAACGAAATCATGGATTATTGATATACGTATGGCCTAATTTGATTCCTTTAGTTGAAGTCATTCACGAACCTGATTTGCTTCACAAGGCGTGAGTTGAGATCGTTTTTAATTGCAATAGAATATTAAAAAAATTTTAGAAACAGAGAGGCATGTAGTGCTTTATAAGTGATTAGAGTTTCCATGTCATTGAAACGTGAGATGATTCAATACAGCATGAGGTCACATTCGTTTTTTGATACGAAGAATTTGTCTGAAAACATTGCAGAAGCGAGGTCGCGTGATTCCAAGTTTCATCTACTCATTTGATGCTTCACCCACACCCACGCAATTCATTGCGTGGTATAGGCATCTAGTTATTTCTTACGAGCGAATGTTATATCATAACGAAATTAAAGAAACGTTAAAAAAATTACTGTACTCGAATAGATATTCAAAATTCATAATAGAGTACATAATGAAAAAACAAAACAACAAAAGAATAGAAAACAAAAGTATTTTGTGACGCAATTTATAGAAAAAGGAAACAGCGCGGCGGGAAACATGATTAAACGACGTGTAAGGTCTATAATTATATGAATCCAAATATCGATGTGACATTCAAAAATTAAAATACGCTTAAGGCTATAATCTTTGTTTACATTTTGACAAGAAGAGGTTCGTTTTGAACGTCAACGCGATATAATTTTTTCCGACCCGTTCTATTTTATTTATTAACTTTTTAAGAAGACCTGACTTTTGAGATATTTTCGAATGTTTCCTTTCCTTTTGATTTAAGAAGAGATAAGTGGGCGAGAATTCGCGAAATATATGGGAAAATTTTAAACGTCAATCACTCGTTTTAGAAATGACATATCGAAATTTGTTGAAATACAGGTCTTAATCTAATTTTAAAGAAGGTATTTAAAAAAAAGAAATTGGAAAAAAGTTGAATTTCCATCAAGAAAAAACTGAACAAAAATTGGAAATTTTTGTTGGAATCGGTCAAAATCGTTCGCTATAACTTATAAGTACAACTCTTTAGTGTATTCAGATCTTGAACGATCATTAAAATCGCACAAGTTCGTTCAAAAACGTCTCATCAAAATGTAAATATGAAGTATCCCCCTAAAAACGCAAAATGGTTTGACCTATAACAGGTTACACCATTTGAGATCACGTGAAAAATTTCAACTTTATTTCTTCAAGTGCATTGTTTACTGATGACGTCAATATGAGCAACTGTGAGTTGATAATATCAACAGCCAATAAAGCATCAGTCTTAATGAGTATGAATAAAATTTCGATTTCCCCTCTTACACCGCAAAAGTGACGAGTCCACGTGTACATTTAGCTGCTCATATTGACGTCATTTAGAACCAAAAATTTTTTATTTTCATTGGTTGTTGTTCTCAGACTCTTAAGGCTGGAAGAACCAATAGAAATTTATTAAAATTACTTGGTGGTCAGCCGGAATGATTTAATCTGTTATAGGTCAAACCACTTTGCTAAAAAGGTATTTCTTTCAAAAATAAAGACAAAAGTAAAAAACTTAAGGGAGGTAGTTCAATTTATGCGATTTTACGTGAAAGATGCGAT
This sequence comes from Phenacoccus solenopsis, assembly GCA_009761765.1. Lineage (NCBI taxonomy): Eukaryota > Metazoa > Arthropoda > Insecta > Hemiptera > Pseudococcidae > Phenacoccus > Phenacoccus solenopsis. Next base: position 83,139 of record VFXL01000040.1, on the reverse strand, counting down.
AAAAAATATATCGGTGAAATCGGCCAATATTTAGGAACCCGTATAAAGCACCATGAATGTGACATACATAAATTTCAAATAAGTTGTTTAAACGCATGTGAAAAATACGGGTGATGAAAGCAGTTTTGAAAAAAAAAAAAAATTATTATAAGAAGTGTCAAGAAAAAAAGAAAAATGTTGATATGGAAAAAAATGATGAAATAAATTCGAAGTTGAAAAGTGAAATGTATTAATAGTATTTTTCGACACCTTTTTTAGTTGTCAATGTAATTTTTTGACTTTGTTTTGAGTTGTAAGAATGCGCAATAATTAATCAAATCAGAAGCAACTGAAGTATTTGTATAGATACGAGAATTCGCGACTTTGGTTTTTTATCGTACACGGACGCACTGAAAATGGCGGATGTTAATGGTCGAAACGTATCGATGTACTAGTTCTAATACTTCGTAAGGCACGAAATGACGATTTTACGTTTATGAATACTCGTTATAGATATATAAAAACAAATGCCCGATCGATTTAAAAATACCTCGTAAGCCATACATCTCACCACATTACTTTTTCTTAGTTTTTTGGTTTACCTCAAAATTACGGTGCACTCAAATTTTGAAATAGGCCGGAGGGGCAAAGTATTCAGAATTTTTGTTTTTGGTCTCATACGAAATAGTGTGTCACGAACACCAATATATCCAAATTTTAAGAACAATAAGGAGCCTCGGTTATGATGGGAGAAAGGGATGTTTAATATGACAAAAGGACAGATAATGGAGAGCGTACTTTTTCAAGGAAGAAAATGAAAAGAAAAAATTTTATACAAAGAGAGAATCCTCTTCAATTTGATTTACCGAGGTTCTACAACATTATAAATTACTATTTACTCGAGCACGACAAGCTCCGGTAGTAACGGTAGTTGCACTAGTAGGCATTCCTGCAGCACTTGAACATATTATTGATACATTTATTAGTGCAGTCGCATCGTTTGAAGTCTTGTACAATCTACAGGGCAAAGGTTGCGCTTTTTAGTGCGATGAAATTTCTGCTCAAGGCTTCAGACACTTTTTGTATGGAAAGTTGTACGTTTTAGCAACATTTGCCAAACTGAGAAAAGATGAAAAATGACATTTTACAGCAAGTATAAAGTGGCTCCCATTTTGACAATTTCTTAATAGTGATTCATATTAACCCTTTCAGAGTCCGAAAAGAAATGCCACATTTTTTCATTTTGAATATGATCATACATTGTACAGTTCTCACTAAAATAATACGTAGTGAATGCATACCTAACTTCTAAATTTGGACCAGAAACTTGAGAAGAGTATAAAAATGAAAATTCAGTTTTCCAAGATGAATTTAACGATAATATTTTGACAAAAAATATGAAATTACATGAAAAAGTATCCTTTATAAAATGAGCAGGAGCAAACGTAAACCATTAATGTATTGTAAGAAAAAATTACGAGAAAAAATTATACTCTTAAAAATTCATAAAAACGCGAACTCGTATACCAAATAATATTTTTTAATTAGAAAATGAAATACAACTTTTTGCCGTCATCGACCGCATCTTCAGTCATAATGATCTGCAATAACAGTATTGTACAGATGTGTATATGTCGAGATGAGATAAGGTGTGTTTTTGTTATGAATGAACAGTTCAACGGTCAATATATCGATAAACCTAATACATAACATTTGAAGTTGACATTATTTTTAATTTCTTGTAAATGGGTGCTTTCTAAAATTTTCCTTTTATGGATACCTCCTTCGCGATTCGGAATTTTACATAAAATCTGAAGAAAAGAAATTTCATCGCTTGTTTTTTACGTATGATGGCATTCAATATTTTGAAACGAATTTTTTTACAAATATTGTTAGTAGAGATACTGCTGACCTGGTTGTTTCGAAAAAAGTTTTCAACTGGACGGATTGCATCTCTAACACATTTGAGAAATATTTTCCAAGAGCTGGGATAAAACACCGATAGAAAAAGAAAGCAATGTTGCATATAAAATTAATCGTTTGAATCGTGAGAAATCGTATGTAGGTGAAACAAGTCAGTACCTACACAAAAGAATAATTAATCAACATAAAAACGATGTTAAAAACAAAATGTAAGCAGTCATGCCGCATTACTGGAGCTAAGTTCTTAACTGGGGTTTGTTCAGGTTTGCATATAACGTTGCTAACCCCTTCATATCTACAGGACACACCCAAAACAAAGTCTGAAAATTCTTATCCAATCCCTTCTAAAATCACTTACGAAGTTGAATTTAAAACAAATGTGGCATTTCTTACCATGCAATGATCATATGAAAACATATATCTCAAATTATGACAACTTGAGGCTCCTCAAATCAACCTCAAATTTTTAAGATTAGTCACTTTGGATCTATTTTGACCCACATTCATGAGATCATATTCTGGTCATGAACCTAACTTACATACGAAATTCGACTTTTGTAGGTCGATTTGGTGAGGAAATATGGAAGATTCATGAGATTTCCCCTCTAGAAGTCGTTCTTTCTTCTAACTTCCCTCAAATTCATTTGAGAAACCAAAATCAGAATACTTTAGTCACATGAGCTTATTTTATCACATGACATGGCAATACACAATTTTTGACTTCTTTCTAATATTATGCAACGATTCATCCATTTTATCAAATGAAGGGAATTTGGTTAAAGGGAGAATCAAGATCAGTAGACACGTGATCTTTGTACCTCTCGGCTCCAAATTCTATTATTGAAGGGTGAAACAAACTTCGAACAAATTCTCTCACCGTTTCTTGATTGGATTATGAAATAAAAACTCAATCGAATATTTCGTTTTCCAATCATTCTAAACAATATTTATCAAAATAATATATTTTATTCAGCTTTTAATTACTTCCTCTAGTTGATTCGGCAACACTAATTCTTGACAGAATTGATTCAAATTAATTAAGAATAAAAAAAAAATATAGAAAATACTACTTGAGTATCTTAAAAGTGGACTTCACCTAAATTAATTAATTTTGTACGTGAATAAAAAATTTCCTAAAATTCAAAAGTTCTACAAACTCCACTTATCCTAAATTTTATCAAGTATCATACAAAACATGACCTCATATAATTTATCTTTTTACAATCTAAAACTTGGAATCGTGTGAGATCAGGTCATTTTACGTTCAAGCATCTCTAAAAAACAAAAATTTCACATGATTCCTCAAAAAAAACGTGTCTTCACGTTAAATTATACTTCCTCACGGTCGACACGCTTTCAAGGATGACCAACTCTTCTTCTTATTCGCCTTTTCTGGTTCGGAAGTTGACTATACTCTTTTTAAAATTCATATCTTGAATTGTACATAAAAATTACGTGACGTCACGTTACCTCATGGTCCTTCCACTTCGGAAATCAATCAACTCTAGAGACCTACTCATTCTACTACTACCCAAAATTTCGAGTTAATCTGCCGAGTTTTACTCCAGTTATAGCTAGAGAACGAACGTTCATAAAAAAAAAAAAAAAAAAAAAACGTAACGTCATGTCAAATCACCTTTCCTCAGGTTGAAAAACTAATAATCATTAATTACTGAAAGTCTACGAACTCTATCTACCCTCCCCTCCCCCCATTTTGTGTCGAGTGCTTTCAACTCCAGCTACGTCACTTCATGCCAACTCACATCCACGAAACGCCTAATTCCAAGACTACTATGTCTACTCTTTCAGCCATGCGCACCACATTTTGATAAATTTTTGATTCAAAAGAAAAAACCGACCTCACGCTTCATTGAAACATTTCACGTTCTGATGAATTAGAAATCTGATCATTTATAATGCTCAACCATTCTTTCTTGCTATCATGCGGGAACCAAAAAACCTCAAATCATGGCTCCTCACGCCCCCTCACGCCACGTCACGCCTGATCAGCCACAAAAACTAATCAGTTCTAAAGCATCACTATCCTTATCCTTCTACCAACTTTGAACTCCATCCATCAAGTTTTACTCCATTTATCGTGGGAGAACGGAAAAACCTCTACGAATGCCTCTTCACGCAAAACTCACGTCCGATCAACTCATAAAACTAATCATCTCTCAAACTATTCTACACCCACCTTCTTTTATCTTTCAATCATTCTGTTGAATTTTTTCCAACTTATCATGAGAACACCAAAAACCTTAACTCACGCATCCTCACACCAACTCATGTCCCATCATGCTCAATAATTAATTAGCTTTAAGGATCACTAATCTAACCCTTCTATCATCTTTCAGTTCAATCTATCAACTTTTATCGTAGTTATTGCTCGAGAACCAAAAAAACTTCCAACTCACGCCTGCTTATGCAAACTCACGTCCGATCACGTCCAAAAACTAATCAGCTTCAGAATATCACTACCCCATGCTTCTTTTAACTTTTAACTCGATTCGTCAACTTTCACTCAAGTTATCGTGCGAGAACCAGAAAACCTTGACACATGCCTCCTCACGCCAACTCACATCCAATCACGTCCAAAAACTAATCAGCTCGAGAACTCAACTACCCCAAACCTTACTCCGAATTTGCTTTCCATTCGATCACTCCTACTCGAGTTATCGTGCGAGAACGTGAAGAAAAAAATAAAAAATAAATAAACTAAGAAACTGAGTGAACGCAATGGTGAATTTACTTTAAAAATAAAGTCCGCTAAAAAAGTTAAAAAAATTTGGTATTGAATTTTATAAATCCGAAGGAAATCCAAAAATATTAATATTCCGTTTGGATGTAGGCTCGCTCTTAGTTGGACGGTAACTATGTAACTACAAATTCAACATTGTTGCATTAAATTTGGTCTGTAAGACATATTAACACATCCTTTATCGGGTGCAGTAATGTCGATTATTAAATAGATGTGTATAACAACTACCGTAATTTATAGATACAGGATGCAAGAAGTACATTTAAACACGAAGGTGGCAGGTACAACAAAGTATTACAACTAGTTTTTAAGATAATACGTCGTAGATGTAAGAAAAATCGCCTTCTTCCAGAAAAACACATTTTCACTCCTCATTGTTTTCAAATTATAGCGGATGGCAAGAAAATCACTGAATAAAGAAACTAAAAATAGGAAAATTATTGAAAAAACGGATTTTTATTCATAAATCATTCAATCAATCCGATGCATGGTATGGCATTTTCAGCGAATACTAGACAGGTACTATTTGAAAACGAAATTAGTACTTACCCTTAATTTGAGTTTGAACAATGAAAAATAGATAGATATCCACGGAACAGGTGAGTAGTAGGCGAATTCAGGTTGATACACATATTGAGCGGTTCCGCTATTATTGATTTGTCACTTTTTCAATTATTAACGATTTTACACTAGATATCTATTCAAGCATTATTATTTTCCTACCACAAAATCGATTTATTTTTATTTTAAAATTTACAAAAAAAAAACATACACATCCACTGGTTAACAAAATGATTTGCTTGATGTAGGTAAATATTACTGATACTCAATAACTTTGAAAAATACCAAGTATAACTACGATAATATTATGTATTACATTGAAATTAATATTTACAGTTTTCTTCAAAACAGTATTTCTTTCATGTAGAACATACAAATCGGAGAAAAAACGCATAAAAAAATTAAGGAAATTCGCAATTCGACCCTAATACCAACCACAACACGTCATTCCGCGAACATAATCACTGACAATACAATCACTACTAACCAGGTAATCACGAGAACTCAAAGTCAGAATGTTTTATTATTCAGATTCAGAAAGAAAAGATGAATCAGCTCTGATGAACGAAGTGAAAGACTGCCGAAGACTGGAGAAGTACGATGGCGAAACGCGGAAGCAACGTTAGGGCAGGAGGGCACCAGAAACATGGGTATGCTGGACCGCCATAATGTTCCTTAAGGGGATACTTCATGTTCATGTTTACATTTTGATGAGACGTTTTTGAACGAACTTGTGCGATTTTAATGATCGTTCAAGATCTGAATACACTAAAGAGTTGTACTTATAAGTTATAGTGAACGATTTTGACCGATTCCAACAAAAATTTCCAATTTTTGTTCAGTTTTTTCTTGATGGAAATTCAACTTTTTTCCAATTTCTTTTCTTTAAATACCTTCTTTAAAATTAGATTAAGACCTGTATTTCAACAAATTTCGATATGTCATTTCTAAAACGAGTGATTGACGTTTAAAATTTTCCCATATTTCGCGAATTCTCGCCCACTTATCTCTTCTTAAATCAAAAGGAAAGGAAACATTCGAAAATATCTCAAAAGTCAGGTCTTCTTAAAAAGTTAATAAATAAAATAGAACTGGTTGGAAAAAATTATATCGCGTTTTCAGGGAAAAATAACCGATTGAAGTTGATGTTCGAAACGATGAAACAAACCTCTTCTTGTTAAAATGTAAACAAAGAGCTCAAACTTTTTAGACAAAGAGTATAGCCGTCTTTCAATTGGGATTTGGGACCCGAAAATCATATATTATGCCCCATTGGGAACCGATCAACCGCTTGAGCGCTAGTGTTCTAACGAGGCTCTATGGGGCATGTACAAAGTAATATAAAAGAACAAGTATAGTCACTCATTAGAAAAATATAGAGAAATATGGCCACTGTCGATTAGGAACCAACGCTGCCGCATCGCAGCGCTTCAGGAAATAGTACCTGGGTTTGAGAAAGTAATTTGCACGAGTTTATATGGGGAAAACGCAACTTCGCGCGGCTTTTAATAAAATATCTCGAAATTTGTCGCGACACCCTATAGTTTCGAAATTGCTATATTATGTAAAATTTCACGCTCTTTCCAATAGTGAAAAGAAAAACAAAATCCATCCACAACTTTTTGAGATATGACCGATCAAAGTTGAAAAGTCGGGTGTTTTTACAGATATATAAACCTCGTCCTGTAAAATTTCGATAAAAATATCTCGAAATTTGTCGCGGCACCCTATATTTTTAGAATTGCTATTTTATGTAAAATTTCTCGCTCTTTCCGATGGTGAAAAGAAAAAAAAAATCCATCCACAACTTTTCGAGATATGAACGATCAAAGTTGAAAGTTCGCGGGCGTTTTCGAAATATGTAAATTTTAAATAACATGGGAAGCGCCAATTTTTATAACTTCAAGTACTCGTTACTCGAAATTTTCAGCGGTACCATATGGTTTTTAAATTGCTATCTTATAGAAAATTTCACGCTCTTTTCAATGGTGTATAATAAAACAATCTTTTTGACCAGTATTTCTACTAGATATAGAGGTTTAAATGTTGAAAATCGTATTTCACCCATATAAAAACATGTTTTTCAAGATTAAAACCCCCATATCTGGTAGAAATATTGATTAAAAAGATTTTTATCATACACCATTGGAAAGAGCGTGAAATTTTCTATAAGATAGCAAATTACAAACCCTGTGATGCCGCTGAAAATTTTGAGTAACCTGAATGCAAACTTACGAAAAATACGCATTTTGACAGCTAAGATGCGTTTTTGGAATTTATAACCTCCATATCTTGTAAAAATATTGATTAAAAAGATTGTTATTATACATCATTGGAAAGAGCGTGAAATTTTCTATAAGATAGCAATTTAAAAACCATATAGTGCCGCTGAAAATTTCGAGTAACGAGTACTTGAAGTTATAAAAATTGGCGCTTCCCATGTTATTTAAAATTTACGTATTTCGAAAACGCGCGCGAACTTTCAACTTTGATCGTTCATATCTCGAAAAGTTGTGGATGGATTTTTTTTCTTTTCACCATCGGAAAGAGCGAGAAATTTTACATAAAATAGCAATTCTAAAAATATAGGGTGCGGCGACAAATTTCGGATATTTTATTAAAAGCCGCGCGAAGTTGCGTTTTCCCCATATAAACTCGTGCAAATTATTTTCTCAAACCCAGGTACTATTTCCTGAAGCGCTACGATGTGGCAGCGTTGGTTCTTAATCGACTGTGGCCAGGTTTTTCAGGGTAAGTGACTATACTTGTTCTTTTATATTACTTTGGGCATGTACTATTCATATTTTTCTTGAGCGGGAACACCTCTGCTGGTACCATACCAACCACCAGTGTTGTAGGAACAAACCAAAGAACGAGAACGAAAAACAACAAGAACGGAGAACTTTTATTGTTCCTGAGGAACAGTACCAAGAACAAGAACATAAAAGTGATATATCTGAAGAACAAAGAACAGAACGAGAACAGAATATTTTCAAACTGAAAGATCAAAGAACAAAACGAGAACCAACTAATGAGCAATGTTGAGTTACAAAAACAAGAACAAGAACGATGTAATTTTTTGTTGTTCTTCGTTCTTTTGAAAGTTCATGATTTATTATAAAATTAATAGATATCATGAAGGGAAAGAGAAAATAAGAAATTTATATTTCAGGCAAGTGCTACATATACCTATATAAGTATTTTTTTTAAATTATTAGCTTCAATTAATTGATTTTCAATTTCAACAACAACATTAACTGTAAACACGTTATCAAAAAAAAGAAAGAAAGAAAGAACAAAAAAAAATTTGAAGAACGAGAACAGAACGAAGAACGAACAAGAACGAGACCATAAAGGATTGAAAGAACAAAGAACAGAACGAGAACAACATTGTAAAGAATTAAAAGAACGAAGAACCAGGGTTGCGTACCGCGGTATTTTTTCCGGTTGGTATGGTACTGGTATTTGGTATCAGTATTTTTTCTGGTCGGTACGGTACTGGTATTTGGTATTTATATAATTATCGGTCGGTATGGTACCGGTATTCGGTATTGATATAATTTTCGGTTGGTATGGTACGGGTATATGGTATCGGTATTTTTTCTGGTTGGTGTGGTACCGCAGTGATGGGCACGCTCCGGAAAAAAAAGAGCGCGCTCGCTCTTCGCTCCAAGTGAGAAAAAAAGAGCGCGCTCCGCTCTCGCTCCAAGTGAGAAAAAAAAGAGCGCGCTCCGCTCTCGCTCCTGGAGTGGTCAGGAGCGGTCGGAGCGCCTCTCTTTTCAAGTGAATTTTGGTATATAGATATGTTGGTCGAATTTAAACCTATTTTTATTAATTATTTTCGATTTAATCAATTTTAGTGAGTGGTGAACTGGTGAAATGGTGAATCTTGATTTATGAGTACCTATAACATGAGGATTTAATACCGTGCGCACAAATAATTTTATTCTTTACACATCAACGTAAAAATCTGCTAAAAACACATTTTACATGATTTCAAAATCAATATTAAAACTTATTAAAACTATATAGAATTATTTTTGACACCAATTTCTTATCAAGTAATACTATAAAACTGATTAGAAGCCTACAAAACGATGAAGCATTACCATCATCTATACTAATGTTGAGATCAACGACACTAATCTCATTTTCTTCTTCCATATTCATTTTGATTTGTTTAAAAATTCTGAAACATCCTCTCGAGTTCTGCTTCTGCACGTGAGGAGATCAACCGATCAACGCAAATAAAGGATCGAAAGTACTGTGAAATTGGCGCGCTTTGATAACTTTAACTTCACAGATGAAGAAATGCGGAAACGTTCCAATGATAGAGGAGCGTTATCAGAGGAGCGCGCTCTTTTCTTAAATTTCCGCTCCAGGCTGGAGTACTCTGGAGCGCGCTCCGGTTGTTGTAGTTGTATTAAAAAAAGAGCACGCTCCGACCGCTCTTCCGCTCCCAACCGGAGCGTGCCCATCACTGCCTGGTACATACCTTTGGCTTAGACCATTTAGTATTAACATAGACCGCGCGCGAACTGATAAGAACCTGGTCCCAACATATGGGTGATTCTATAAGCGATTCAGTTCCAAACAAACACAATTTATCAATAATTTTATTAGCTATATGAAATGAATACGTGATTATTAACTTTTTAAATAATCCCTTTTTGTAATTCTTTTAACAAATTACTCTTTTATGTGTAAAAAAAATAATTTTTCCTATGACTCAGTGATTTCTATTACGTTGAAACAGTTCATCGAAAAAGGTTACGGAAGAATGCAGAACGCAGTTTTCGAGTAGAGTTTGCATGGTATTTCTTTATTTAGTTTCACTCATATGTTTTCAAAAGATCTCACTTGACTTGAATTAAAATTTTTTTTGGACTTTAGAAATCACTAACACATTGCGTTCTGTTTTTCAACTAAATAAAGAAATACCATGCAAACTCTACTCGAAAACTGGGTTCTGCATTCTTCCGTAACCTTCTTCGACGAACTGTTTCTGTTTTCGGGGTAGAGAATGCCTCTTCTGCAAAGTGCAGGGCACATATTTTTGCAGATTTTGAGAATTCGTATGGTGGCAGTACATCACAATTCCTAAGCCATCTTTCCCTCGCATCTTTTTCTTTAGGAAGTATGTAAAACACATTGACTGCGAAATAAAGCATAAAAGCCATAAATACTTACTTAAACCTTGAAATCGTCGAATCTCGATCACCACAAGCAATGCAGGTTTCAAAAATCATATTCATTAATTCATTTTAACACATTTTCAACATTAATAAAATAAAAACCCCGAAAAACCCGGGAAAAAAATCTTGATAATCACTGATAATTCAATTTGTTTGGAACTGAATCGCTTATAGAATCACTCATATGTTGGGGCCACTGATAACGTGATTTTCCATTAGTTAGCGCGGTCTATGTTAAATACTAAATGGTCTAAGACCTTTGGTATAAAGACTCGAATTAATTTGTAAGCAATCAAACTGATAGTAGCGTTTTGTTATAAAGGTCAAGTCTCGTTTTATTTTTTGGTCACACTAGAATTTTCGAAGTAGATATTTTGTAAATGTCAGGGCTGTTAACAATAACTAAAACTCTAAACCTTAACTCAAACTGACTCTTATTTTCACGTATTAAGAATAAAACTGAATTTAACTATAACTATAAATCCCAATATGTGTAACTGAATAAAACTTAAACTAATATTTTCAGTCCCTGAAACTGAATTAAACTTTAACTTAAACTTAAAAAAAAATCGTTTTGGTTAAAGTCTCAAGCCAATTTCCAATTTTCCAACTTTGAACGAACATTCAGCGACTTGAGGTTCATTTTAGACCTTTTGCAATGCAGTCTCAAAGGGTCTATTTTCTATTATTAATGATCTTTTGTTACTGCGAAATAATTATATTAAGTAGTTTTGAAAATTAAAATTTTAAATGTGAAATTTTAAATTAAATTCATTTTATATTTTTTAAACGCTTAATTTATTGAATTTGGAAACTCTTATGTCTTATTTCATCTTTTCATCGTACATAAAAAGCGGATATGATATAATCGGTAACTACATTATTTCATTCTAACTTCAACTTTCTTAACTATTTTAAAAGAAGAATTAAACTTTAACTAACTTTAACTTTAACTTTTTTAACTATAAAGAAGAATTTAACTTTAACCTTAACTCTAAACTTTTATTTTATTTAAGTTAAAACTAGTTTACATCAACTTTAACTATAACTTAAACTTTAAGTGAAAAGAATAAAACTGCTAACTTTAACTCTTATTTTTGTTTTGAAAGACTAAAACTTTAACTGAATTTAACTAATATACGTTTAAGTTACAGCCCTGGTAATGTAATAATGGAAAATTTCAATGTTTTGGTTGGGGGCCAAAGGGGAGCCAAAAATTTTTTAGGGGGTCAGGCCCCCTGGCCCCCCTTAGTGACACCATTTTCACTCAGGCATAAAGTAATATAGACAAAAAAACGAACCTCTTGTCCAAAATGTAAACAAAGAGTGTATCCTTAATATTTTTATTATTATCATTATTTTAATTCTTGTTCACGATTTCTAATTTTAAGGGTATGCTCTTTGTTTACATTTGATAACAGAATGGTGGTATTTTTAAGGTGAATTTCAATCAGCTCTAATTTGATGAATAATGAACAGAATTTATTGATTTTTGTTTTATTTGACGTATTAATCTTTTAAGGAAAACTGACTTTTTAAGATATTTTCAAAAAATACGTTACTATGTGTTTACTTTGGAGGAAGGTAGAGATATCTCAGGTAGGCTGTAATTCATCTTATAACTAATTAATCAAAAATCTGCCAAACAACAGGTATCTCCTTTCATTATAAGAAATTCATCCAAAAAAAGTCTAATAAAATTGAAATTGATCGAGTAAGAGCTGATCAAAAATGAGAAAAAAAAGATCGCAATTTAGGAAGGAGCGGGTCGCGGTACCATTGCTAATATGGCGTCATAAGATTTGGTGTATGAGCGCTAAATAAAAAGAGGCGCCTTGGTAGATGGCAACAATAATTATGTGCAAATTCGTTCAAAAGCGTTCATACTCTTTTTAATGATTCTTTTTCGTGTATTACTCGGGATTTTTTTGCAAGTGTAACACTGATTGATAGTGTAACTTAGACCATTTAGTATTTTAACATAGACCCGCGCTAACTAATGGAAAATCACGTTATCAGTGGCTCCAACATATGAGTGATTCTATAAGCGATTCAGTTCCAAACAAATTGAATTATCAGTGATTATCAAGATTTTTTTCCCGGGTTTTTCGGGGTTTTTATTTTATTAATGTTGAAAATGTGTTAAAATGAATTAATGAATATGATTTTTGAAACCTGCATTGCTTGTGGTGATCGAGATTCGACGATTTCAAGGTTTAAGTAAGTATTTATGGCTTTTATGCTTTATTTCGCAGTCAATGTGTTTTACATACTTCCTAAAGAAAAAGATGCGAGGGAAAGATGGCTTAGGAATTGTGATGTACTGCCACCATACGAATTCTCAAAATCTGCAAAAATATGTGCCCTGCACTTTGCAGAAGAGGCATTCTCTACCCCGAAAACAGAAACAGTTCGTCGAAGAAGGTTACGGAAGAATGCAGAACCCAGTTTTCGAGTAGAGTTTGCATGGTATTTCTTTATTTAGTTGAAAGAGAACGCAATGTGTTAGTGATTTCTAAAGTCCAAAAAAATTTTAATTCAAGTCAAATGAGATCTTTTGAAAACATATGAGTGNAATTGTAAACATACTTTTTTTTAAAGTAAATTTATTTCAGATGTATTTTGTGGGATTTTTCAGTATTTTTAAAATTAAACTTGTTTTATTTTTGGTCTCGTGGCCCCTAAAACGAATACCAGAGGCCGGTCCATCGAGATTTCCCCGGTTCCCTGGTGGGTTCCGCCAAGCCTGGATGCGCCTCATATTCTTGTTTTTTATAATTTTTTATTTTTAAAATTACTAGCGAACTGCTAACGACTCATTAGATGTGAAAAAGCTAGCTAGTTGGCGTTTAACCAGCGAACCAGCAACGTAACGCTAATTCAATTCTACTTGTCTAGCATTCGCCTAGTGAGTAGCTAGCATGAAGATCTTGCGATAAAGCTAGCTTTGGTGGACAAAATGACGCTACAACGCTAGCGGCCAGCACTATATATAGCTTATTGCTAGCGAAACGAAATACTGATTTCGTCAATTGGGTAGCTGGGGCCCACAATCCATAAATTTGTGAGCTGAAATGTATAATATGCGGACCAATTGTTCCAGATTTTCCAATCATATAAAAGTAGAGGAGCAAACTTATTGCAGATGGTAAATTTGGATATAATGCAATATACTTTATACGAAGTTATGGCAATTCCATACGATCAATTTATGAGGTTTTATGTTCGACGGAGTATTTCGCAGGTAAATAAGAAGTGCTCGAGTGTATAGTGTGTTCTCCTCATTTTCCCTTAGAATTTGACGGTCGTCAATAAGGAAGAAATAAGGATTATGACATACCTAAACATTACATCTTATGAGATATATCTCTCAACCTAGGTATTTCAACTTCAAGTAATAGGAATACATCAGTAACGTTCTTCAATCATTCCTACTTATTGTTGGGTTATTGTGTATGCTAAAATATAACTTATGATTTATAACTATAAATAATGAACCATATAAACTCATAGCCTGCATACCTTTTAACAATCCTGTAATAAATGACGACTTTCAAGTTCTAAGGTGAAATTATCATAGACTACACAGTGCGTCCAAGTGATTCGGATATAATTAGCGTAAAAATCTCAGTTTGTTGATAACATAATAAGAGTTAAACTACATTTCTAAATCAGAAATTATTTTTAAAATTACTTTAATGAATTTTAAGGCTGATATATTCATTTTAACTGCATTACAACTTCTTTGCATTTGAGAAAATCAATTTTAAATAATAAGAAAAGAGATTTTTTCGCTGATTGTATCCGAATCACTTGGATGCATGGGATACTTAGACCATTTAGTATTTAACATAGACCGCGCTAACTAATGGAAAATCACGTTATCAGTGGCTCCAACATATGAGTGATTCTATAAGCGATTCAGTTCCAAACAAATTGAATTATCAGTGATTATTAAGATTTTTTTCCCGGGTTTTTCGGGGTTTTTATTTTATTAATGTTGAAAATGTGTTAAAATGAATTAATGAATATGATTTTTGAAACCTGCATTGCTTGTGGTGATCGAGATTCGACGATTTCAAGGTTTAAGTAAGTATTTATGGCTTTTATGCTTTATTTCGCAGTCAATGTGTTTTACATACTTCCTAAAGAAAAAGATGCGAGGGAAAGATGGCTTAGGAATTGTGATGTACTGCCACCATACGAATTCTCAAAATCTGCAAAAATATGTGCCCTGCACTTTGCAGAAGAGGCATTCTCTACCCCGAAAACAGAAACAGTTCGTCGAAGAAGGTTACGGAAGAATGCAGAACCCAGTTTTCGAGTAGAGTTTGCATGGTATTTCTTTATTTAGTTGAAAGAGAACGCAATGTGTTAGTGATTTCTAAAGTCCAAAAAAAATTTTAATTCAAGTCAAATGAGATCTTTTGAAAACATATGAGTGAAAAAAGAAATACCATACAAACTCTACTCGAAAACTGGGTTCTGCATTCTTCCGTAATCTTCTTCGATGAACTGTTTCAACGTGATAGAAATCACTGAGTCATAGGAAAAATTATTTTTTTACACATAATAGAGTAATTTGTTAAAAGAATTACGAAAAGAATTATTTAAAAAGTTAATAATCACGTATTCATTTCATATAGCTAATAAAATTATTTATTGATAAATTGTGTTTGTTTGGAACTGAATCGCTTATAGAATCACCCATATGTTGGGACCAGGTTCTTATCAGTTAGAGCGGTCTATGTTAATACTAAATGGTCTAAGATGGGATATCAACATAGGTGGCAAATCAGTTGAAGCAAAAACAAAAAACAAAAAAGCGAAAAATTGGCACCTATGCCCCTTTACTGCTATACCCCTTAAGGCGGCGCTTCGGAAAATAAGTTGGTGAATGCGAAAAAGTTGTTTTTTTAGTAAAAAAATGAAAAAATTGTAAAAATAAATGCTAAATGCCTTCAAACAAAGTCTCTAAAACAATATATTATAATTTCAAATTATTTCGTTGCGTTATTTTTGAGAAAAACACTGCCAATGAAAATAGGATATAATTTTCATTGGCAGTGTTTTTCTCAAAAATAACGCAACAAAATGATTTGAAATTATAATATATTGTTTTAGAGACTTTGTTTGAGGGCATTTAGCATTTATTTTTTCAATTTTTTCATTTCTTTATTTTAAAATCAACTTTTTCGATATTACCTACTTATTTTCCGAAGCACCACCTTAAAAAACAGTAAACAAAAAAAAGCGAAGCACCTTTTAACTCTCAAATTTCTCGGTGCGCCCTAAATAACCAGCTGCCTGTGAAAATAACTCAGAATTTCCCGCGGCAACACAAGGTTCTGAAAATTTTATCTTAAAGAAAATTTTATGAGCTTTCCAATGATACATAATTTAATTAATTTTACGCAAATATTCTCAACATAAATGTCGTTTAAAGCCAAAAAACACGTAGGTCTAAAATTTCACATTCACGTTACTCAAAATTTTCTGTGGAACTTTAGAACATGCTCTTATAGAAAATTTAACGAGCTTTAGGGTGTGGAACGGGAATGGAGGGGCATAGGGGTCCAAAAACATGGCGAAAATCTTTTTCAGGGGTATAGGAGCCAAAAAGCGCTTGGGGACAAAATCACTCCTTATTCGGGTATACCCTTTTATTCAACTCATCACACAGTTATGCAAAACTCCTAAAGAAAAATGAATAAATTTAAAAATACGAAAGAACACACAAACAGGTGCAGTGAACCAATAAACATTTTCTCGCAGACTGTACACGTTGTTGTTACTCATAATAATTTCATTATTCCCTATGCAGGCCATTATTCCCTTATAAAAAGTCATTATTCCCTCTTAAATAAGTCGCCAATAAGACCCTATGTTATGCGTGTGCAAGCATTTAAATAAGGATCATAAAATTTATTTATTCTTGCAAACAAATTAATTATTCGAATAACTTTCTTTAAAATATTATAATTAGTAAAGACCGCTTTTAAGATACTCATCTCTTCCTTAAGTTTTGTACTTTTTAATTGCAGTCATATAATCGATTCTATGGTCGTTGGCATTACTTTTTCACGATAATTTATATCATTATCAATACATACATGGAACAGAAATGACATATAACATAAGTATTAAGTAACTAAAAAAATCAGGCTAATTATACTGGAGATCATAGTGAAGAATGAAAAAAGGTGGAATGCGCGTAAAGATAACATAAATAAGATGAAAACAGCCTATTAGAGTGACGCATTTTCAACACAAGGAATTCAAATAAGCTTCAATAAAATAGTACTTGCAGCGATATCAGGGGCGTGCTCAGCCATTTGGGGGCCCCAGGATAAATATTTTGAAGAGGCCCCAAGAGTCCGTGGGCCCCCCCCCGTTAAAAAATTTCAATATGGAGAATTAAAATTTTTAAAATTTTGATAGGTATAACATCGATTTTTACTTAACATTAAACTATTTCATTAAACAATAATTGTTTTTGGAATTTTTTGTTTTTGTTAGTCAACATTCAAGCAGCGGCGTACTAAGGACATTCTTCAGGGGGAGGGGTGGGAAGAAAACAAGAAGTTGCCAACTTTTAATTTTTTTTTTTGCTCTAACGTTAAAATGTTTTGATTTCAGCAAATTGGCAATTTTTCATCGATAATACGAAATTAGTATTTAAAAAAATGTATCATCTTGGTAAATTTCAACGATAGGTGTAGTCCTGAATGATATTTCTTATGATGCTCGTACAACGCCTAAAAGAAAAAACAATCGAAATGTCATTCTTCACATTACTCTATTGAGAACATCATCCTACTGGTATGATGGGTAAAAATAAATACAACGCATTAAAAATTAAAAATAATGTTTTAAAATCGTAACCAAAACATTGTGCGAAGCGCGAAAGAAATTTTTTCATCTTTTATACACAAGTTGATAAATTATCTTCCACACATGGTTAATATTGTTAAATTTTAATATTTTAAGCTATTTTGTAACTTTTTACCCCCTTCAAATTTTTTTAAAATCGTAAGAAATACAATGAGCGAAGCGCGAAAGAAATTTTTTCCACTTTTATATAAAAATTGGCAAGTTGGTAAATTCCAAAAGCTGACAATTTCAATAACTGCAATACTTTGTTTAAGAAAATATTTATCTGTCTTATTTTTGATACTAGGTACTTATTAGTGCTAGTGGTCAAGTTCACCAACTTTACGCTAAAACTCCAAATTTATCAACCTTTCAGAAGCCAAGGAGGAGTTCATCCCCTCCCACATCCCTCTTTTCAGTACGTTCCTGCATCCAAGCATTCTAGATATAATTTGGGTCGTTTTGGGCAATAATTGTTATTACGCCAATTTTTGGTATAGTTGTCAGGAGTAATACCATAAACAACACACTCAAACTCCCTCATGTAGCGGTGACGTGTGGCTCCCTATGGGAGTTAGAACCCCCCAAAAGCTAGTTTTTGAATTTTTTCACTCACAATGACTGATACAAGTAAATTAGATATATAATTAATTAATCTACATCAAATTACCTACAAATTATGCCTAACGCATTTTTCTCTATATCATTCACCGTTCGACAACAAAATGACTTTGAAGATGGCCCATTAGGTAAAATGACTAAATTTTTGTACATTAGTAAGTTTTTGGCATTTTTCTTGGTTACAGTGCCAAATACGAAAAAATTCTTACCACACAAAATTATTCTACACCAAATTTCTCGTAAAAATATTGCATTACATTTTTTCTACAATTCATCATAAGTTAGTGAAGAGATCTTGAAGAAGACGCATTAAGCAGTATAATGATTTATCATTTTTTGAGCATAGATTTTTGTGTTTTTCTTCCTCGTAAGGAGAGATACGAAAAAATGGCTAATAAAAAAATTATCTATATTAAATTTTCTTCAAGAAAGTTTGGTGGGTTTTTTTCCTGTCTTCAAAAACTGAAGTGTAAGATTATTCAGAAACTTATATTAGCGGTTATCGAGCAAAGAGTGAACAAAATACTAAAACTCCCCATATGTAGCCGTGATGCGTAGCCCCCTACGAGGCTTTGAACCCCCTAACTCAGTTTTTTGAACTTTGCTCGCTTACAATAACTGACACAAGTAAATAAATCCTATAGCAAAATGATTTACCCTAAATTCCTATAAGAATGTTTAATCATTTTCTTTCAGCTGTTTATAAGGGTTCAAACCCCTGTGGAGGCTGAGGAAATCGGTAATATGCATTGCATACGGCCTTGTAAATTTAAAAAGTTTTTGCAAAATGTGATTTCTAATCATATGTGGTCATCATATTAAAAATTTGTAAAGCCATAAACGCCTTATTTTCGCTAGTTTTGCTAGTTTCATCACTGCTTTTAGTACAAGTAAAAATTTCCCGATAAGTGGGTACCTGCTACCAATATTAAGTATACTTAAGCAGTTGAGTTGAACTGAATTTATTAAGTGCATTAAGATAAATTTGATGAAGTTTTTTTACAATTTTACGAGTATAACCTTTATTTCTACCGAATTATACGACTTAATTACACTTCTTGTCACGCTAAAAGAGGCCCCACTCCAAAGGGGCCCACTCCTCGGGGCCCCAGGATATTATCCTGAGTCGTTACACGGTGAGCACGCCCCTGAGCGATATGCATGTGAATAAAAATCGTCTTTACTTACTCACTCACAATTAATTTATTCATAGATTCATTCGCAAACCAAGGAAGAGAACACTTCTTCAGAATGTCAAAGTAAGGAAATTTACTCGCATTCTAAATGGACTCAACATCCAATAGAATTGAGAATATACTCACATGTGTTTGATAATGAAGCCAATTTACGCGAGGTACATACTATAGATACTAGATACACTTATTTCCATTTGCATGCACTTGTGGGCCGTCAGACAAAATGATATGAAAAAGGTACTGTCCAAATTCCCATCAAATTTATTTTTGGCATAACTGAAATGATTTACGCTTACGCTTATTCTAAGAAGAAAAAAAAATTACTTTTGCAAAGTATAAATGAAATTTATTGCCGATTGAAATCGATGTCGATTCAGTATCCCTATTGGGAGAAAGTCGCCCATACACTAATAAATTCGCCAATGTTGGCAAAAATTCGCCCAATATACAGCTAACTCATAGCGTAAATAGAAGACTTCACGCCAATGATTTTTCGCTCATTTATTTGCACTCAAATTCGCTGATAATATCGTCATTAAAAACGCCCGCGCAATAATTCGCTAAAAACTCTGCTATTAAATTCACTATGAATGCAAAAAAAGCTGATAAATTTGCCCATCTCATTTATTCATGTGCGTAGTAATGTGCATGAAAGTCACCTACACAGGTATTCACCGTCGTGGTGTGTATAACAAATTCATTCAGTATCACCCTTCTGACCAGTTGCATTTTTAGACATTTTTTTGTTTTCATGATTTTTGTACGAATCAATGAATCATCAGTTATTAATAACTCCGAAGAACTGGATTTCCCATCGTTTAATTCACATTTAGGTGATCGTAGAAATCGCTCAGAGTTTATTTATAGATTTGGGCGATTTGGACGAGTTGAGTCGACGAAACCTGCGACTTCAACCACGATAAACCTGATAACACTGTACGTAAGCTTCTTTACAAGCTTACAATGGAGTGACACCTAATCTCTTAGCCTAATGTCGTCAGGCAGACAACGCGTCACTTGCCTATTAAAATTTAGAATCAAGAGTGAAATTAATTTACCTGCGTATTAAAAAAAATATACCAGATTGTTTGTGAAAGATGGGGTGTGTGAAGGGACTGTGTATTGAATTGTTGGTCAAACAACTATACGCGGCAACAACATCATATTCATGGCAGTAGTAATTAACACTTACTATAAACAAAAACGAATCAAAATGTCTTTCCCACTTAAAGTAAACTCAAATAAATCTTGACAACGCGCTCTCGCGGATTTATTTTATTACATTAAATGCGTTACTACCTAACATGAGCAATAGTTTATTTTTGTTAAAAGTAATAGTATTTCATTCCATAGCTTTTTTTCTTGAGTAAGCGCAAATTGGTCTAAGGTATGCACACTGTTATGGATGGTTTCTTCCACAACTTGTTTTGTTTTGTTTCGAAAATAAATGAAAAAACTCTTGGCGTTCAAAATTTAAATGGTATAATAACAAAAAAAAAAAAAAAATCACTCAACATACATTAACATAGTTATCGCGAAACTTTTGCACTATAAGATTTATTCGCGAGGAACTCCGAGTGCCATCGGCTCATTGGCACATGCACACTCGACTCATCGGAACATCGACACTTCTCGTAATTTTTTCCCTAATATATAAATGATTTTTTTAACGAGGTCGCTTCTGATGCCCAAAAGGTATTTTATAAATATAATTTTAATTGTTATGGTTTCGGGCCGCTTAAGGCGTAGATGTTTTTTTTTTTTCAAAAGATGCGATTTCACGACAATCGCTGATTATTATTTTTTCGAAGCGAGACCTCAATTTATTTGTTTTAGGTTTTAGTCGCGTTTCGCGACTATTTATTCTAATTCAAATGTTTTGATTTTTTAATGACCAAAAGTTTTTAATTTCGGCACGTACACCTTGTATTTCTCTAGGTGCGCTTTTTATTTTGCTGATTCTTATTTTCAGGCGTAGCTACAATGCCGTTAGGTATTTACCGACGTCTTTACTATGAGTGTAGTAAGCACGTAAGCACGTGGTTTTTATTTACGTTCTGTTTGTTTACGTTAATTTTCCACGTGCTTTTATTTACGTTAATTTTGCACATGGTTATTCAAAAGTAATTTTTATTCCATAACACACACATTTGCCGAGCATACTCCATCAAGCAAATGCTCTTGCCATCCCTGGTATGGTCGCCTTTTCCAATCATTTAAAATCAAAATATTTATATTATTAGATATAATTATGTTCTGTCTTGATAGGCAATATCAGGAGTTGGCGAAGGTGATGGAAATAAGAACGATACAATATCACAAATATCAGCAGTCAACACTAGAGCAATGAGTGAAAAACTAAATCATTTCATGAAAATCGTTGGAAAGGTAAGAAGCGTCCTAAGGAAGCGCCATACATATTACTCAGTTTTACTGTGTAAATACATTCATTGCAATAATTACTTTCAAGGTATGGAGACTCTCTCATTTTGACGATAGTGATTTTAAAATATTTTACGAAGTTTGAAGCTTCCAAAAAACTTTTAAGTGAACATATACACTATGTCTAACTGATTTTAACACCCCTAAGCGCCAAATTCCCTGCTTCATTCACAAAAAATATTCATAATTTCATTTCTTTTCACAGGATTATGAGATTAACGCAAAAATAATAATTCTTTGTCTGGGGTTTCAATCCATAATGTACAAGATCATGAATGTTTTTAAATTTTCAACCTTTCATACTAGTTAATTTTGCAACACTGATTTTGGAAGAAATGAATTTGAATCAATCATAAAACTAGTAAAAAATTAATTAAATCATTAAATTTGAGTTACCAAAGTCTTAAATTATTCATTAAGTATGCCATAATGAAGTGGCGATATATTTTTTTTCATGAAAGGGAATTTTGCGCTCGAGTGTGTTGAAATTAGACACAGGACACAGTGTACAGGGACGGACTGAGCGAGGGTTGTGAGGGAGGGGTGCTCACCCCCCAGACCTAATTTGTTTTGTGACAAATTAAGGGTAGATCTTTCAAATGAGTTGAATTCTTAGCCAAGTGTTTTATTTGTTTTTACTTGCATTTTTTTAGTTTCGCTTTTTTTTTGATAATCATTATAATTATTTTCCAACACTGGCAATATTCTAAATAATATCCAATATAAGTTTCCGTTCCAGCGATTTTTTTTTTTAAATTTCTGAATACCTACAATTTTCAGCAGCATAATCATTGTTTGTTTCTTACATATAAAATTTCTCAGAAGTAGGAGGCGGAGGTTCACCAGATATCTGGAACGCATTCAATACAGCGAGATGGGATAGGATATTGAAGGCGTTAATAGCAGAGCATGCCCTAGGGTGTATCGTGAGGATTGTGCGTGATTACCTTTGGGATAGGGTCATCACATTTGAGTCAGATGAGGGCCTAGAAGAGCAAAGACTAAGCTGTGGGGTCCCCCAGGGTTTGGTATTGGGACCCACTCTGTGGAATCTGATGTATGACGGGCTGCTTCGAGAAGCGATGCCGGAGGGTGTCCAAATTATTGGCTTTGCGGACGACACCCTCCTTATTGGCAAGGAGCAGATATCAGAGGAACTCGAAAAGAAGATGAACAAAGCGCTGGATAGGATCAGCACCTGGATGGAGGACGTGTGGCTGGAGCTCGCAGTCCACAAAACTAGGTGATGGTGTGCACGCGAAAGCACAACTTCCCCATCCCCCACATTCGAATCCAAAGAAAGGAAGTGGAAACCACGAATGTGATGAAGTATCTGGGAGTGCATGTAGACAGGTTGGTGTTATTTGCCCACCACCTGAGCCAGGTGGGCGAGAAAGCTGAGAGAGTCGCTAGGAACATGGGGAGACTGATGCCAAACCTGGGGGGACCGAAGGAACCATGAAGAAGGCTGCTAACCAGCATGGTGAATTTGGTCTTTATGTATGACGCATGAGTTTGGGGAAGTGCCATGGAGATCTGGAGCTGCTAGCGTACCCCACTATGAGTCCAAAGATGCGCTGCATCACGCATGATAGCAGGGTACAGTAACATCTCGCTAGAAGTCGCACTAACACTGGCAGCAACATCACCTCTTGATCTTGTACTATTATAAAAAATTGTGTACGTGGCGTCGTTTAGACGTAGGTAATACTTTTACCATATCAGCTGATCAGATTTCTCATTCTCACATTGACAAAAACAATATTTATACTGATTTGCATAAATCTCATTAAAGGATAGGTGCTGCAGGGTATGAGACTGTTTTAAGTGAGATTGTTTCGTTGTAACAGGTCCTTTGTAATAATGCATGACTCACAAAGAATGAATTTTTAGGGATGTTTTCTTTGTTTACTTCTTTCAAATACCAGCTGGATGAAGAAAAACAATATGAAGTTTAATGTATTCTTGTGCTCTAGATAAAAAAAAAGTTCTATAAATTCGCTTCAGCGCTTGACTACTTCTTCAAAATACGCATGTTTATCTATACAGATTTCAACCGCGTCGACACATCGCCAACAGGTTTCATTCGGCCCTCAAAGAATTCGGATTTTCATCAAAAGCAATAAAAACATCTATTACTTGTGAAAAGCATTATCGAACGGGCGCGGAAGTGACCTTTTCTTTATTGCCTCAAAAAACATATGTGTACTGTGTAAAAGATTATCAGTTGTTTTTTCACTTTAGCATATACCTAGAGAAAATTAAGCGAAATGTTGGATGTCATTGAAATTAGGTTCACAATAAATGATGCATAACTTTTCAACATTATGCATTAATAATGCACACTTAATTTTTTAAGAGCACAAAAATGTAAATAATGAAAATTTCGAAAATTCATATCTTTTCCAAAATTTGGTATGACTAATTTCAACAAATTCTAACCTTTCACGTTTCAATTGATTTCCTTTACTTTACAATGTGGAGAACATTTTATTTGGAGAGGAAAATGTAATTAAAGATCCAATTTCGAAAAAAATACTATGAATTTGTTTAAAATTGTGTAAGAGTAGTAAAATTTAAAAAAACTATCATTCTACTACTAGTCCACTATGAACATACAGCACATTTTGAAGAATTTTTGAATGCTCCATCTCTTGTTAGTATGGTAGAATTATCAAAATTAGTATTTTTCCAGACAAAAAAAAGCAAAGAATTACAGAATGTGAGAGTGCATGGGAAAAGGGAACTTTCTATCGAAAATGAAACTTTACAGGAGAGGCTTTTAAAGTTGGGGTAGGTTATTATTTTCTGAAATTCTGTTTTTAATTTTCAAATTACAACCTAAGAAATTGACTTGAATTAAATCTTGAAAGAGCTGAAGGCATGTTACAATGACACGGCATGTCACATCACCATTATATCGGATGCATGCAATAATTCTATAAATCGCGATGATTAATAGGTATCAGCTTAGGCAAAGCAAGTTTTTTAATTTTTTTTATATTCAAAATTTTGACTTCATTGCCTTAAAAATGCAATAAGTTGGAGGCTTGGGAGTACGCCATGCTTAGGACACTTCCATTCCATTCCTTAGAAATGTTTTGTGAAACGTGTTTCAAATTTTTTTCAAAACATAATGTTTCAGTTTTCTTTCATTAATGTGGAAACACCTCAAGAGTGTTTTATATAAAATAGGATGAAAACATAAAAATTGAAATTTTGGTCAAGAGGTGCTCTTTTCTTATGAGCCCATTCATATCTTTAATTTTACTACTATAGCAATGAACAAATTCATATTGAACAATTTTTGATGTCGACATTTTACGGGTATTTTTGTGTAAATTATCAACACTTGAGTAAAATAGTCCCATATCCTTCAAAATTTTGTGACATTTTGTGTACCTATTTAGTTCAAAAAAACCTAATGTAAGCTGAAAAACAGTTTTTCTTTTTCACATAGTTTGATGAATCATCCATAAAAAGAAGTTTCATGTATTCCTTAAAATGCGGTTGGCACCATTGCGTTCAGCTGTGATCCTTCGCGAGAAAGGAACCTTTTATATGTTCAATATTTTTAGAAGGGTGTCGTTCAGGGTTGAGCGTTTTAAACCAAAATGTTTAAAACATATGTTTAAAACATGTTTTAAACACTAAAAAAAAAAAAAATTAAATTTAAAACAAAATTCTGTTCAAAATGTGTTTAAAACGTTTTTTTTAGTTTTAAACATGTTTTTTATTTTCCTCATTTTTTTCTTTAAATTTACTGTATTTAAGCAAAGAAATACAAGTAAACGCTAATTACGAAGAATTTTCTACCTACTAAGCTGTGAAGGCATCTTCTAGATTTCAAAATTTTTTTCAATTTTCCATTTTCAAATGTTTTGAACTTTTGAGAACTTGAGAAGTCAAGGTCATCAAGGGTATAATGGCTAGCTAAATGTGAAATTTTGAATTTAATTTTTATGGAAGGGAATAAGTTGACTTATTTAAATTTAGTCAAGACTCACGACAGGTTTTAAACGATAATATTATTAAACGAATGGGAATGCTTGCTGGATTCTCCATGCTCGTAGTGCTTAGGGCTCAAGTGAAAATTAAATAATTATGGTTCTTAATTTTTTTTTTTATTCAATTACGAATTTATGAAGTTACGGTAAGGAGTATAAACATTATAAATTTGGAATAGTTAAATACTAAAAAAAAAAAAAACAGATTTAAAAAACTGTTTAAAACTAGTTTTAAACAATGTTTTAAACATGTTCTTTTTTTCATGGAGGTTTTTTGTTCTAAAACGAAAAATCTGTTTTTAAACAATAAAAAACCGTTTTTTGTTTTTTATTATAAAAAGCGGTTTTTTAGCAACCCTGGTGTCGTTTGTCGGCAGAGCCTTAGTCCATTTTCACCGAGGATTAGGAATCTATTGAAATTTGAAAATTTGATACCTACTAAATCAATAAATTACCCAAACAAAGTATCATAACATATTGCCTAAAATTGTTATTTTCTGTCTGTTATCATTATTATAGATATCCGGTATCAATATCTGGATATCTGGATTCATGTAAACAAAAAAATCCAAATACCAAGTACTTGGATACCAGACAACACTACGCTGGAACATAGAATTTTTTCTGTGAAGCAAAAATAAAATGAACCGTGAAATAAGATCATGAATCTACTTTTGAAAACTGATCCAGATTATGGATCAACTGTAAAAAATAGGATCCAGATCACGGATCACAGATCATAATCTAGATCACAGCAAGCTTGTTTCCTTCATGACAAAGAATAAAGTCTTGAAGCGCTCAGGGGTGGGAACAAGAACACAAAACTCGGAACTCGAATGTAAATCAACTCTTTCATTTTTGAAAAATTAGAAGTTAAATTAACTTGAAGTTGAACGTTTTTTTTGTTTTTTGTTTTTGTTTTTTGTTTTTTTTGGAACTTTCATACAACTGAAACTTAAATGTTTAAGAAAAATAAGAACTTGAAAGAACTTACTTATTCATTTTATTTAACAATGAGTTCCAGTTCCGGATTCGAGTTTTTATTATTTTCTTACTCATTATTTTCAAAACCAGATATTAGCACTATCAAAAACGTATTCAACAATTATTATGAATGAACAGAACTTATGAATTATGATGCAAGAATTCCGCATCCAAATGACCATTTTGGTATAACTATATTAGATTCACAAATACTACTCATCTGTTTCTCTTGAAATTTGAAATATACACTTATAATAAGAATTTGAGAAACTTCACCGAAGTTGTTTTTGATTAATTGATTATTTGTCGAGAAAAACGTAAAAATAAATTGGCTTTTGAGGAGACCATATTTCACAGCTTATAACTTTTTTATATATTGAAATTTGAATTTTTATAGGAAATGTTAGCTCTACTGGAGAACGAGTACGCAACTTCAAGCAGTGAAACGTCAAAAGTAGAGAAATTACCAACATTGATTGATGTTTCTACAACACTATTGAAATATGATGCCATTTCTTATCTACAGGATCGATCGATTACAATGATTATAATTGACAGTCGCAGTCAATTTTGTATATTAACTGTGCACAAGGTAAGTGTTAAGTTGCCCAAGTACTTGTGTATCCGGATAACGGATATAAACTGGGTACTTGTTTCGCATATTTTTGAATCCGAGTATCCGGATAAAACCGGGTATAGTTTTTTGAAGAAATACTAGGACCGCTATATGATTGTATTCTCGACAATTTGAATTTATCGACCAATATTCAATACTGGAAGGGTATTTTTTAATAAATTTGAATAATACCCAGCGAAAGAGCATGAAAATCTCTTTCTAATGACATAAACCTTCAACTAAAAATCGTTATTTTTAAACATAGGCCTAATTAGTGTTAGATAGTGTCATGAAACGATTACACGCCTTGAAATTTTCATGAAACGTTTCAGAAATGATTGAAATGATTCCATATCTCGAGAACGGCTGCATATACGAACTTCTAGACCAAATCATCTGTGACATAAATACTTGAGGAGTAAAAATTCATTTCAATGAAATAAAATGTCCTAAAGTTTATAGCACAAAAAACAAAAAAGTACGCATGAATACAATTATTCGTATTCATATTTTTGGTGTTACTGTACACGATTTTGCTTTTTTGTATTGTAAGTCGTTTCTCGTTTATAACTTTACGAAATAAAAAAATCAAATTTGTGTATAATAATTAATAACGTCAATACAAACAACGGAAACGTTAAGTGGTTTCAAGTTTTGATGATCTTTTTCAGGACATTTTACTCGCATACCTATCCATCATTCTAGAAAATATGTTCTTAAAAATTGTATAGTCGTAGTAATTACGTTTGATTTTATTGTTTTCAGAATTTTTACAAAACTTTCAGCCCATCTGCCCGTAGACAATTTTTGCATGTTACTTTACCTATTGAATTTTCAAAATTGTTTAACGTCAATCAACAATTCGCACCCCTACTGCAACAACACCACATCTCAAAATACGTCAAATAACCTAAACTCAAGAAAATTGCTTTTTATTTGCTTTGTAAATTACGAAATATGAATTCAAATTCATTTTTTTATTATTAATCTTTACTAATTTTACACGTTCTTTCCAATGGTAAAGGCAGATTTTCACAACGCAAATTATTTTTGGTAGTTTTTTGAGATGTGGTGTTTTTGCAGTCTAAGATTTTTTTTTGAAATGTGGTGTTATTGCAGTAGGGGTGTGCATTTAACATACTACCATCCTGTATGGCTTTACTAGATGTATATGGAATCATGTCGAAAACTCGCGTTTTTCGACATAAGGTATACATCCGGCAGATATTTAACAAGACAAACATGATTCAACATCGAGTTCAAGCCATCAACAAGTACAATAATAAAAATCACGTGTTTGTAATTGTACATTTTCGCAGATAAACGCATAAACCACCTATAAAATGTAAAACGATGATGAACCAGTAGACGAAATCACGAAAATGACAATAACCGAAAATAGAGAATAATAAAAAAGCAGGAAACGTTTCATGAAACGTTTAAATATCGTTTCATCGGTTTGATTCGTTTCCGAGGGCAATGAAACGTTTCGTGAAATTTCAATCGTTTCACGTTTCATGAAACGTTGAAATTTTGATATGGTCTAACACTAGGCCTACTACATTTTCACTGAGTAGTAGCAACCTATTGAAATTTGAAAATTTAATACCAGGGCTGCAAAACCGATTGGAACCGGAACCGAACCGGAATCAAGAACCGGTAGAACCGATAAAATTTTGGAACCGGAACCGAAACCAGAACCAATATTTTGAAATTTGTACCAAAGCTGGAACCGGCACCGGAACCAAAATTTTTTACTGAGAACCGGAACCGATATGAAAATATATTGGTTCCGGTTCTAGAAAAGTTTAATCTCCATTAATAAGATTAGAGTGCGCTAATAGCTGTATACTCTCTACCTATCGATAGTCAAAGGTTGTAGGTAACTGTTGTAGTGTTTCATTCTATAAATTATAATCTGTGATATCGTAAATCTTCGCAAAATACCAGGGTTGCGTACCGCGGTATTTTTTCCGGTTGGTATGGTACTGGTATTTGGTATTGGTATTTTTTCTGGTCGGTACAGTACTGGTATTTGGTATTTATATAATTTTCGGTCGGTATGGTACCGGTATATGGTATTGGCATTTTTTCTGGTTGGTATGGTACCGATATTTGGTGTCAGTATTTTTTCCGGTTGGTATGGTACCGGTATCGGTAAATCCCAAAAAACCGTGGTATTGGTCGGTATATACCGCGGTATCGGTACCGGTACGCAACCCTGTTAATATGTCCTCCCAATTCTTGAAAAAAAAAAAATACCCTAGCCCGCAATATCGCACCAGTTCAATTATTTCAAAACTCAAAAAACGTGTTAGAATCAAAACCAGGGTTGCATGTTGATCGAAATTAAAAATTAACAATTAATAAATAAATAAATATCATAAATACCGCGGTATTTACAGAGGGTTGCGTACCGCGGTATTTTTTCCGGTCAGTACGGTACTGGTATTTGGTATTGGTATTTTTTCTGGTCGGTACGGTACTGGTATTTGGTATTTATATAATTTTCGGTCGGTATGGTACCGGTATTTGGTATTTATATAATTTTCGGTCGGTATGGTACCGGTATCGGTAAATCCCAAAAAACCGCGGTATTGGTCGGTATATACCGCGGTATCGGTACCGGTACGCAACCCTGCAAAATACTCTCTAAAGTTGATAAAATTCGGGATCTTGGGGTTGTTTACAATTTACAAGACCATTTCGCAATAATATTATTTTTCAAATTTTGGTTTGAATACTCCCTCCTGATTATGCTTGTAAAATGGAGTAATTTGATAGGTCACACATGTTTTTTGTTTGGAACCGATAAGAACCGGAACCAGAACCGGAATCAAAACTGAAGTCATAGAACCGGAACCAGAACCAGAATCGGAACTAATATTTGGGAACTTGAACCAGAACCAGAACCAATATTTTTCGGTTTTGCAGCCCTGTTTGATACCCACTAAATCGATCAACTACCCGAATAAAGTATCATACCATAATTCCTAAAATTATTATTTTCTGTCTGTTATCATTTATTATAGACATCTGGTTTCAATATCCGGATATCTGGATTTATGTAAACAAAAAAATCCAAATACCAAGTACCCGGATACCAGACAACACTATAGTGCGGTCCACGAAACTAGACCCTCCTGATAAGCACTTTGTTGCCATATTTATTACTAATAATTATGGAGATAAACTTATGGTAGCCATATGTTTTTTGGTTGAAAAAAATTCAATTATTTAACGAAGTGCGAAACCGTTCTCTTTTTTTTTTAGCCAACGCATGATTATTAAAATGAATGATGAGCGAACCTCTGATGCGAATCACAATTCGATTTCATAAAATAGCTGGTTAATTTGAAGAGATTTGGCAACGTCTTTTTTATGAACACAAAAATTTTATTTTTTGTATATAAACATAAGGGTCTAGTTTCGTGGACCGCACTATAGTAAGTGTTTGTAAACGAGCGTATCGCCGTACCGTTTGATATTCAATCAGATACCACCAATAGGAAACAAGAGCCTCTTATCATTTTATTTTTGAAGTTTGTAATCTAAAATATTATTGATACATCTCCCGCTCTCAGTTTAAAACATTTATATGGTTTCGCGATGGTGAATAAACTATCGATATAATGGAAAATTATTTTTCATCCTCATAATGTGGGAAATCCATAGCTCCAAATAAAGGGAATTAAAAAGATATGGGTCCAAACTCTGAATGTAAGGGAATAGTTGACAAAAGATCAGATGCATAATTATCTTGTCTAGAATGCGAACAGGAATGTAATCAGAACAAATTATTAAGAAATCACGTTGAGAAAGATCATCATGATTGTGAATTTGAAAAGGAATAACTATACCATGCGCGCAAATGATTACTTACACGCCCGCGCAAAAATGTATTAAGATCAGTTTTTCAATATTTAAAAAATAATATCACACGTTTTAAAATGATTTTTATCCCCGTTTCTAATTTATTTATGTTACTAAATTATTTAAAAATATAAATAAACCCTCAATTTGCTGTTATAACATTTATTTGAAAATTGCATGAATTAGTTTTGGAACATTTTTGCGCTGGTGTGTAAGTAATCACTTGCGCGCACGGTACTTTGACACTTATAGTGGTGAGTGTGAATGGTATTGCATCATCGTATTCCTATGGTTGCATGATGTACACTTCCATGTATAATTTTGACTCTTGAATTTCTGTTTTTTAATAGATTTCTTGAAATGGAAGGAAGGGATCAGCATATTTATTTATTTTCTTCAGCGAGTCATTAATTCAAAAGTTTAATCTTTAATGCCAAAATTTGATTTAACAAAATTGTGGCTTTACACTTAAATTGGGACCCTTCAGAGCTGTGGCATGCTAGTGTCGTGTTAACATGTAAATGGTATTATCAGTTCTGAAAACGAGGAATTTTTGCTACCAACTGTGGACTCACACAGTGAAATGTTTAAATTATTGGAAAATAAATCGAATAAATGAAATGAATGAATTGGGTTTGGCTAATTTAATACTTATCTATCATTTTGGTTTATAAATGAGATTCTTTTGCAGGGTATTTATGATATTCGCGATAATTGTAACACTAGTCATTGGTAAGTGCATGAAAAATAATCATTTATTTCGTAATAATAACACTGGAATTCAATTTATCTTTACCACTGAGCAAAAAACAATTAATTCTATTCAAAATAATTCAATTCAGTACCACAATTATTAATTCATTGCCAATAATGATACTTTATCAATTATTGAAATCCCTGTTTTCAGTAGTTCATCGTTTTACCACCAGGTACCAACTCTTTCGCTGAAGGATTCAAATAATTTTGTTTATTACTTATAGGCCTGTACGATGGAGAAAATAGAAAACATTCTGAGCATGCGGAATGCGTTTTCACCAAAAAACCACATTGCATCACACAAACAAGCGAAGTCGAGCATAAACTTATTTCTTTGCAGTAAATGAGAAAAATTTTGAGAAACATAACATAATAATAATTATATGGATACGTGATCGAGAAACTATTTAAGCAAAAAACTAAGTTAGGAAAATTACTTGCACTAAATCCAAAAACCACCGGGTACTACTGTAAGTGAGCCATATAGCTAAGTGGAGTACTCAAATACTAAACAAAGGAAAATTCTCAAAAAATTCTAAAAGTAACTACACAAGCAAACCTTTTAAAAAAAGACATTATTCAACCGGGCACCTCTCATGGTTCTTGAGTTATCCTCATAAATATTATAAGGTTAATTTCTACACATATCACCAATGTGACCGCATTGACATGCGAATTACTCAAATACTAGACATAGGAAAATTCTCAGAAAAATCTCAAAAAATCTACTCGAGTATACCTTCAAAATAAGATATCACTCAACTCGGCACCTCTTTTAGTTCTCGAGTTATCATCAAAACAATAATGGTTCGGCTTGGGCTCACCTTCAGACCCATGCGTCAATGTGACCGAACTTACATGTGAACTCCTCAAATACTAGACATAGGAAAATTCTCAAAAAAATCTCAAATAATTTACTCGAGTATACCTTCAAAACGAGATATCACTCAACTCGGCACCTCACTTACGTAAGTACGGTCATATTGAAACATGCGTCTGAAGGTAAGCCCAAGCCAAACCATTATTGTTTTGATGATAACTCGAGAGCTAAAAGAGGAGCCGAGTTGAGTGATATCTTATTTTGAAGGCATACTCGAGTAGATTTTTTGAGATTTTTCTGAGAATTTTCCTATGTCTAGTATTTGAGGAATTCGAATATCAGTGAGGTCACATTGGTGATATGTGCGAAAATGAACCATAATACTCTTGAGGATAACTCGGAAAGTAAGTGAGGTGCCGAGTTAAGTGAAATCTTATTTTGAAGGTATACTTGAGTAGGTTATTTGAGAATTTTTTGAGAATTTTCCTATGTCTAGTATTTGAGGAATTCACACGTAAGTTCGGTCACATTGACACATGCGTCTGAAGGTGAGCCCACGCCAAACAATGATTGTTTTGATGATAACTCGAGAACTAAAAAAGGTGCCGAGTTGAGTGATATCTTATTTTAAAGGTATACTTGAGTAAATTTTTTGAGAATTTTTTGAGAATTTTCCTATATCTAATATTTGAGGAATTCGCATGTCAGTAAAGTCACATTGGTGATAACGTGATATGTGAGAAAATGATCCATAATACCCTTGAGGATAACTCAAGAACTAAGTGAGGTGCCGAGTTGAGTGATATCTTGTTATAAAGTTATACTCGAGTAGTTTATTTGAGAATTTTTTCCAATATTTCCTATGTCTAGTATTTGAGAAATTCACACGTAAGTGCGGTCACATTGACACATGCGTCTAAAGGTGAGCCCAAGCTGAACCATTATTGTTTTGATGATTACTCGAGAACTAAAAGAAGTGCCGAGTTGAGTGATATCTCGTTTTGAAGGTATACTCGAGTAGATTTTTTGAGAATTTTTTGAGAATTTTCCTATGTCTAGTATTTGAGGAATTCGCATGTCAGTAAAGTCACATTGGTGATATGTGAGAAAATGATCCATAATACTCTTGAGGATAACTGAAGAACTAAGTGAGGTGCCGAGTTAAGTGATATCTTGTTTTAAAGGTATACTCGAGGAGGTTATTTGAGAGTTTTTTCCAATTTTTCCTATGTCTAGTATTTGAGGAATTCACACGTAAGTACAGTCACATTGACGCATGCGTCTGAAGGTGAGCCCAAACCTTTCAAGCATAACTCAAGAATGAAGTGAGTTGCCGAGATTCGACATGTCTTATTTTTGCGGTATACTAGAGTAATATTTTTGAGACTGCTTGCAGATTGTTTTTTTGAGTGGCAACCCCCTTGTATGGAATGACTCAATGTTCGAGAGCAGGTTTTTTTGAGAAATAATTTAATTTGTTTCATTTCATAATTAAAATGTGTTTTTTTTTTATTCTTTTTAATGTTGTTGTAATTAGTTCAAAAATATAATAATATTCAATAATATTCAATAATTTTCATATTAGTTTAATATTCAGACACGTAATACATTGCTCTATTATGCTCATTAGTGTGAATTTTTCTTATCACTAATACGCGTGCTGAAAAACGCGTGCTAATTTCTCCGTCGTTAGGCCTGTTACATACTTCAGCCAACTTATTTCGACTAACGTAACCATATTTCCAAACTGTACCCCAAACTTTCCAAGGTCAAATTATATGCATTGATAACAATATTTAAGAGCGTAAATTGTTTAATTTGTGCGTTTGAATATTTTTTCCAATGCTGTGGCGGAGTGGTTTGAGCGGAGTATAATTGAGTGGTACGTATGTCCGTGGTTCAAATCCATCACTGGTAATGATTTTACATGAATTTTTCCACAATTTTTTACTTTCTTTTTTTTTTGCCAAGTCCTTACCTCAATGTATTCATCCTTTTTATGCATTCCTTACCTCAAGAGATGTTTTTTTTTTTTTTTTTTTTAATAGAAAAATCTTACCACAATACATACCTAAAAGCTACATTCCTCATCTCAACTTATCCTTTTCGTACATTCCTTACCTCCAAAAATTTTTTTATAAAAAAATCATACTATGAGAAATTTCTAAAAACTACAATCATTCTTTTCCTCGAGTTTTTTTTTAATTATTTTTCATTCAAAAATAATATGATTATATTACGATTACTTATATTATAACACAAAGTCATGTAAGCAGATAGCGGGCCATTAGTGTAAGTGGCCAGTTTGGGGTACAGTTTAGAAATATGCCTCGACTAACTTAGCTGAGTTATGCTAAGTTTCTGGTAAGAGGCGAAAGATTTATTCGTACTGAAGAGAGACCTGGAGTTTGCCAGTGATGTCATGCTACAGAAAGAGGATGCCGAGCGTGAGCGCCAGGCGCAGGGGCGTCGTCGAGGAGCTGCTGCTGCCACCATAGAGGAGGAGGCTAGACACACGAGTGGCACCCAAACCTAAGTATCCGAACCCCAGGGATGGGGACCGGGTAGTAGTGAAGGTTGAAGGGACAAGGGGGTGGCCTGTGCCACCCCTACCACACACGTCTCAACATGAGGTGGTAGGTTAATAATGTATCATGGGTAGCGCATGCTTGGTCAGGGGGTGAACGACATTAGCCAACTGACTGAGTAGCTGCATGAGTGGGGTCACGTCGACCAGATCCCATGGCTGAGGCACCAAACTGATTGCGAACTGCCCCTACCTTGCTTCACGGCTTAGAGTAGGGTGGAATGATGCAGACAGAAGTAGGGCCCATAGAGTATACAACCTCGGGCTCGCCTGAGGGCTTAGTAGGCTGTAAGAGGCTGAACGGCATCTGGTGGAGAACCTCTGAAAGGAGGGGAGTCGCAGCGCGGGGTGAGGGCCGGAGACCACCGTACACTCGAGAAGAGCGCATTGCGCAGATATGGCCGAGGAGCAAATACTGGTACGGAAACCCACCAGAGGGAAGTATGGTACACCAGGGAAAGGACGAAGCGACAGCTGAACTTCCGATGAGGAGGGCTCCTGGTGTGCAATCCAGCACATCAGGGGGAAACTCCTGGGGGAGACGTAGGCCAGTTGCCAAGGTGCCCCTACTTGGTTGGAAGTAATGCTACAAGCGGTTCCCAATCAAGTAGTGTCGTGTGTGGTAGAGGAAATTCCCGCAAAAAAAAAAAAAAAGGTGGGATGATGCAGACAGAAGTAGGGCCCATAGAGTGTATGACCTCTGGTCTGCCTGCAGGCTTAGTAGGCTGTAAGAGGCAGAAAGGCAACCAGCGGGGATCCTCCGAAAGGAGGGGAGATGAGGTGTGGGGTGAGGGCTGGGGACCATTATACACTTGAGAAGAGCGCATTGCATAGACAAGGCCGTGGAGAAGAATTGAAGATTGAAACTCACCAGTGCGGAGTAGGTTCTCAATGAAAGGATGAAGCAATAGCTGAATTTCCGATGTGGTAGAACTCAGGGCTGCAAAACCGAAAAAATATTGGTTCTGGTTCCGGTTCTGGTTCCGGTTCCCAAATATTGGTTCCGGTTCTGGTTCTGGTTCCGGTTCTATGACTTCAGTTTTGATTCTGGTTCCGTTCTGGTTCTATGATATCGGTTCTGGTTCCGGTTCCGGTTCTTATCGGTTCCAAAAAAAAAACATGTGTGACCTATCAAAATACTCCATTTTACAAGCATAATCAGGAGGGAGTATTGAAACCAAAATTTGAAAAATAATATTATTGCAAAATGGTCTTGTAAACTGTAAACAACCCCAAAATCCCGAATTTTATCAATTTTAGAGAGTATTTTGCGAAGATGTACGATATCACAGATTGTAATTTATAGAATGAAACACTACAACAGTTACCTACAAGTCTACAACCTTTGACTATCGATAGGTAGAGAGTATACAGCTATTAGCGCACTCTAATCTTATTAATAGAGATTAAACTTTTCTAGAACCGGAACCAATATATTTTCATATCGGTTCCGGTTCTGGTTCCGGTTCTCAGTAAAAATTTTCGGTTCCGGTTCCAGTTCCAGCTTTAGTACAAATTTCAAAATATTGGTTCTGGTTTCGGTTCCGGTTCCAAAATTTTATCGGTTCTACCGGTTCTTGGTTCCGGTTCGGTTCCGGTTCCAATCGGTTTTGCAGCCCTGGTAGAACTTAAGTGGGAGCGCACACCTGCCTAAGGAAAACCCAGGAGAGATGTAGGCTGGTTGCCAAGGTGTCCTTGCTTGGCTGGAAGTAATGTCACAAACAGTTCTCAGCCAAGTATTGTTGCGTGCGGTAGAAGAGATTCCCGCAAAAAAAAGCCAAGTTTCTGGTAGTATACACACTTGAGCTAAGTGCATGTCCGTGGCCCTTATATGTATGTATGTATAAGCTTGTTGATGTTAAACTCTGTGTGTGTTTTCTTTACTTTTGATTAATTTATTATAGAAGATGCAAAAAAATAAAAAAAATCAAAAAACTCATTGAATTAGTAAGAAATAATCAGGGTTGGGCGTTTTAAACCAAAGTGTTTAAAACATATGTTTAAAACATAAAACAAAATGAAATTTAAAACAAAATTTTGTTCAAAATGTGTTTAAAACTTTTTTTTTTAACATGTTTTTTATTTTCCTCATTTTTTCTAAACATATCAAAGGTTCATGGATTCAATTATGTGGGATCTCACATTCACCATTGTCTACCTTGATGACATACTCATATTCCCAAAAAACGCTGAAGAACATGGAAGTCATGAAGACCATTTGAAACAGGCTGTTAACTTATTACACGTATATCAGTTTTCAGTTAAAGTTTTAGTCTTTCAAAATAAAAATAAGAGTTAAAGTTAGGAGTTTTATTCTTTTCACTTGAAGCTTAAGTTATAGTTAAAGTTGATGTAAACTAGTTTTAACTTGAATAAGATAAAAGTTTAGAGTTAAGGTTAAAGTTAAATTCTTCTTTATAGTTAAAAAAGTTAAAGTTGAAGTTGGTTAAAGTTTAATTCTTTTAAAATAGTTGAAGAAGTTGAAGTTATAATGAAATAATGTGGTTACCAATTATATCATATCCGCTTTTTATGTACGATAAAAAGATGAAATAAAACATAAGAGTTTCCAAATTCAATAAATTAAGCGTTTATAAAAATATGAAATGTATTTAATTTAAAATTCCACATTTAAAATTTTAATTTTCAAAACTACTTAATATAATTATTTCGCAGTAACAAAAGATCATTAATAATAGAAAATAGACCTTTTGAGACTGCATTGCAAAGGGTCTAAAATGAACCTCAAGTTACTGAATGTTCGTTCAAAGTTGGAAAATTGGAAATTGGCTTGAGACTTTAGCCAAAACGATTTTTTTCTAAGTTTAAGTTGAAGTTTAATTCGGTTTTAGGGACTGAAAATATTAGTTTAAGTTTTATTCAGTTACACATATTGGGATTTATAGTTATAGTTAAATTCAGTTTTATTCCTAATACCTGAAAATACGAGTCAGTTTGAGTTAAAGTTTAGAGTTTTAGTTATTGTTAACAGCCCTGATTATTTCGCAGTAACAAAAGATCATTAAGAATAGAACCTTTGAAACTGCATCGCAAAGGGGCAGTCTTGGAAATTTTTTGCCAAATTGGTTTAACTATTAACTCAGTTAAATGCCAGCTAGGAAAGGCCAAAGTAAACTTCTTAGGCCACGTTATTTCGGGAAATGGAATTTTACTTATGCTGAGCCAAGTACAGCAAATAATAGAGTTACCTCTTCCTGAAACAGTACACCAACTATGCAAGGTAGTTGGCTCATTTGGTTTCTATCGCACTCATATTCTAGGCGCTGCCATCATACTTGCACCTCTGAACAAGCTACTAAAAGGTTGCAAGAAAAAGCCCAACAAAACCAAAGTTCTATGGAATACTAAAGCACAAACTGCCTTCGAAAAATACAAAAAGAAATTGGCTAACACAGTTCAATTAGCTATTTACAACCCAGAGTATCCATTAACCCTTACAGCTGACGCTTCAGAGATCGTATAGGCGCAGTATTACACTAAATTACACCCGATGGCACGCCGCAACCTCTGGGATTCTTCTCAAAGAAATTAGAAAAACACCAAAAAAGGTGCCCTACATATGACCAAGAACTATTAGCTACAAATATATGAAGGTCTTCAGTTTTTCTAACCAATGATAGAAGGACACCCCAACTTGTGGTATACACAGACCATAAACCTTTAAGATTTGCCTTAACAAAAAAAGCACCAGCTCATGAAATCACTCAGATCACATCAAACATCAGATATATCGCTGGGGATAGCTCCATTTCCCTGGCCCCCAAGTATTTGCTAAGGGGTTGAAATTATGCGCATCGTTAGTCCTTCGTTAGTGCACGCATTATTTTCGTTAGTACTCACCCCAAGCATAGATCTGGAATGAGGGGTTGGGGAACTGACTGCCCCCCAAACTTTAGCTTTTGTAGTAGATTATTCACATACTGATGTGGTTTTCAACTTCATAGGAACCATGCATAGGTGGTAATGAAAATAGCAGCATTATATGTATTTGGAATACCCATCAATCCTTTGAGCCGAGAATGATATTAAAAAGTTGGGAAAAAGTGACTACATGTTGTTTTGTAGCAGAAGATTCTTCCTTCATTGTAGCAGGTCATGTTGATGGTTCATTATGCGTTTGGGATCTTCGAGAAAGTATTATGTACTGCCAGAAGTTGAGAATTAGCAATGTTGGAATAGAAATTCGTTCACCCTCCTTTACAACAGGTAGTATAATATATGTTTTTGCAGCAAATTTTAGAAATAAATGAAAGAAAATTTCTAGCAAGAACACCTCTAACCGCAACGCTTACCAATGCAATTTTATATTTCCTATTTTTCGAGATGTGTTTGAAATAAACAAGTTTTAAGAACATAATAGTTCAGTAATTTTATGATATTCAAAAAAAGAATCTCGCGGGAGTGCGAATGGATCTGGGCACCTATTATGAACATTCGTTATAAGTTAACAAATTCGTCAATGCTCGTTCAGTAACGAATTCGTTATCCTTTCCGAAAGTAGCATACCGTGCGCGCAAGTAATTACTTACACACCAGCGCAAAAATGTTCCAAAACTAATTGATGCAATTTTGAAATAAATGTTATAACAGCAAATTGAGGGTTCATTTATATTTTTAAATAATTTAGTAACATAAATAAATTAGAAATGGGGATAAAAGATCATTTTAAAAAGTGTGATATTATTTTTTAAATATTGAAAAACTGATCTTAATACATTTTTGCGCTGGCGTGTAAGTAATCATTTGCGCGCACGGTATTATGAAGACTCTCTATTATAATGACGTCAAGTTTAGTGATAAGAGGTGATAAAGTATTCTTGTATGGTTTGCGCCATTATCGATATTCTGAGATTTTTATATTATTTCTCTATTTTTCCGAAATGAATTCGTTTTAATCACTAATTACTGTAAACTACAAATTAGTAATATTAATTTTGAAGTTAGACTTAGACATTTCAAAATTGAAATTATACTTTGAAAATAATTATAATTTAAACTTCTATCACAATATTGCACCCTTACTGCAACAACACCACATCTCAAAACACATCAAATAACCGAAACTGAAGAAAATTGCTTTTTATTTGCTTTGTAAATAACAAAATATGAATTCAAATTCATTTTTGTTTCATTGATCCTTACTAATTTTTCACGTTCTTTCCAATGGTAAAGGCAGATTTTCGCAACGATTGCAGTCGAAGATTTTTTTTTTGAGATGTGGTGTTGTTGCAGTAGGGTGCGATATCAAAAATATGTCATAGTATAAAGATATAAAATCTAAAAACATCTAAGATTGCCACGCGAAAACTGTGAAAACACTACCGAAGCAACGTAACGAACCTTAAAGAAGCTTAACGACACCTCGAGACCAGTCGTTACATAACGACGCTTAACGAGTCTTAACGTAAGTTAGCGAACCTTCATATTATCTCTAGCGAGCGTTAACGAATTCGTTAACTCGTAACGAATGTTCATAGTAGGCGCCTTGCGCTCATGAGCAGGAGCGAAACTGCGCTCATGAGCGGGAATGAGAGCGCGCTCATTCTTCAAGAGCGAGAGCGAGAGTGTGCTCATTCTATAAGAGCATAAGCGGGAGCGCACTCATTTTTTAAGAGTGAGAGCAGGAGCGTGCTCATATTTTTTGTGAGCGGGAACACCTCTGGTGTTGTTAGGTTTTGGGCTGTGAGTGAAGCAATCGACATTTTGGTTATCAATACCTTTCTTAAATTTAATTTCAAAATCAAATCTAGAAAGATATGATGCATAACAGCTTTTGACATCATTTCCTTAGGATGAAGTATCCTACTTAATGATTGATTGTCAGCTACCAATATGAATTTTTTTCTGAAAAAATACTCCGAAAAATAGCCAACTACAAAGGTAATTGCTAAAGCCTCTCTGTCTAGCTGTGAATAATTCTTTTTAGCCGTCGCCAATGAACACAAAGTAAATGTGATTGGTTTCTTGTCATCTTTTTCAATATAAGACTGAATAGCCTACTCCGAGGGGGCTGGCATCAGTTGTTAATATGACAGGTAGCGTAGGATCAAACAATACAACTATTCTATCACTCGCGATTTTGCTCTAAAGTTTTTCAAAAGCCGAATTACAATTGGTTATATGTGCATATCGCACCCTGAGAGCAATAATACCATAACTCGAAAAAAATGATTTTTTACTTTTTTTGTTGAAGAAGTGTATTTTTGTATGCTTTTTCCAATGCCAAAACTGGAATTCTATCAAACACACAATTTAAGGGATATTTCTGAGTTGTGTTGTTTTTAAAGTTTACTATTTGACAAACCTGATGAGTGCAATCAGTGTTGTCAAAGTTCACGAAAAAAATGAACGCGTTCAGTTCACGTTCGTTGAAAAATGAACGCGTTCAGTTCACGTTCACAAGCAAATGAACGCGTTCAGTTCACGTTCACGAAAATGTTGCTCGTTTGCGAACGCGTTCACGTTCATTCTCTAAACGTTCACGATCTTTGACAAACTGCTGTTCGGAAATCGCGAAAAAAATGCGAAAAACAATGGAAACCAGAAATGAGAATAGAATAATCGCACATTGACACGCAACATGACAAAAAACAAGAGCAAACTTATTCCTGTTCCTGCGATTTTGTTCTAGCTTCATAGCCCTGAAAATCTGTGGTGAACGTTCAATTTTCTGTACATGAACGCGTTCAGTTCACGTTCATCATGAAATGAACGCGTTCAGTTCACGTTCACGAAAATGTGGCTCGTTCGCGAACGCGTTCACGTTCATTCTCCAAACGTTCGTGAACTTTGACAACACTGAGTGCAATAACAACATTGGGATCCTTTAGCAAAAGAGTCGGTACCTGGATAATTCTGGTACTGAACTGAATTATTTTGATTAGAATTAATTTTTTATTCATTTGTAAAGATAAATTGAATTCCAGTGTTATTATTACGAAATAAATCGATTATTTTTTATGCAATTCACTAACGACGAGTGATACAGATACAATACATCGCGAATATCATAAATACCATGCGAAAGAATCTCATTTATAAACAAAATGATATATAAGTATTAAGTTAGCCAAACCCAAGTCATTCATTTCATTTAATTGATTTATTATGAAATACTTAAAACATTTCACTGTGTGAGTCCGCAACTGGTTGGCAAAAATTTCCGGTTTTCAAAACTGATAATCAGGGCAAGAAAAAATATGCTTTTGCATATTTTTCTAGTTGTGGATTATCTAGCATATGGATAATTTCTTTACGAATTGGAACATTGTGATTAAAATAAGTCAAACATGTTAGCGCATATTTTCGCATATTTTGGTAAAAATCCCTCATTTTCGCATAAAATGACTTTTTTAGGGAATATTTGAGAGTAATTTGCTACTTTTCCTTATATTTGGCCCTTTTTCGAGAATGTTTCGATTATCGATTAATTTTTAGTATTTACCAAGATCAAAAATTTTCTGTTCTAAAAAAAAAAATCTGAAAAAAAAAAATTGAATATAAATTATAAATTTCCTACTTTTGTTCTGTGGTTTATGAAACAAACAATCAGTGTTGGAAGAACGGCCAAAACATCGTTCTTGTTCCCGTTCCTGTTCCTGTTCTCCTTGACTGATTGCTCTTTTCCAATGGTTTTGTTCTCACGATCTTGACGCATCAGTTCTGTTCCTGTTTGTGTTCCTGATTTTGTTCGTTCTCTGTTCGTTCGTTCTCAATCTTTTGACTGAGCGTTTTCGTTCTTGTTCCCGTTCTTCGTTCTCGTTCTTGGATTTTTTTTTAATCAGTACCGTCTGCGATCAGTATTTACAATTTATTATTTTATTTCGCGAATATTATCTTTGTTTTGTTCATTGTTTTTCTTATGTTCACTGAAATGTTCACTTGAACGTGATCATGCAGAGCAGAGAACACGTCTTCAAGCTTATTTCTCCAAGGATAGAATAGCATTAAATGTTCTAATCTTCGAGGATGCTAGGAATAAAAACATCGTTACTGTCTTTAGAAAGTTTTTCTAATTCTTTTTTGGATTTAATCACATTAATTCTATTTTCTGGTAAATTTATATTGATGAATATAATATCTCTGCTACA
This sequence comes from Phenacoccus solenopsis, assembly GCA_009761765.1. NCBI lineage: Eukaryota > Metazoa > Arthropoda > Insecta > Hemiptera > Pseudococcidae > Phenacoccus > Phenacoccus solenopsis. Next base: position 39,834 of record VFXL01000040.1, on the reverse strand, counting down.
CATTGATATTGGCATGGCTAAAATATAATACACACATTCTTGTGCTGAAAATTCGCTGGAATTTAAAAAGGCATTATTCAATTTTATTTCTTGTAATGCGTAAAACATCTCTTAAACATACATATTAAATACTTTAGTTCAAAACACTCACCCACAATTAAAACTAAAAATAAATGATAATATTATTGTCATTGAAAGAGCCTCGAAAATAAAGTTATAACAAATCTGTTTCTAAAAAAATAAAAATAATAAAATATTGTCAAAAATGACAAAATAAATTATTAATTATCACTACAAATATTCCATGACTGTAATAAAGTTTAGTAACTTACATATTACGCAGAATTACACGTAAATAACGTAATATTAATTGTATTGTAAATTGATAACAAAAACCCTTTTACCAGGTCCCCCCGAACCTCGCTTGTTTCAACATACAACCTCGGTTTGTGTACTGTTAAAGCAACAACTATAAAATTAGAAGAACAGAAACCAAAAACCGGGAAATTTTGTTCTTTGTTCGTTCGTTTGTTCGTTCTTATGTTACTCAATTTATCTGTTCCCGTTCCTGTTCCCATTTCCGTTCTCAAAAGATGGATGTTCGCGTTCTCGTTCCTGATCTCGTTCTCAACAAATCAAAGTTCTCGTTCTCGTTCCCGTTTCCGTTCTTTAAAAATCACCGTTTTTCTGCGTTTTCGTTCTTGTTCGCGAACTGTTCTTCCAACACTGCAAACAATCTTTGTTAGTATTTTAATCTGTGCTACGAATTTGTGATATTTTTTCTACCTGGAGCACTATTCCTGAAATTTCATTATAGAGTATTTATAATGACTGGTCTGTGTTCTAATTGGTCATATGTTACGTGCGTAATGACCAATCATAACGCCAGGATGTGATAAAATGTAGGTAGTTTCATTTCTACCTTCCTAAGTAATATTGTTCAGTTTTCAGTGAACGACTAAAATTCGTTTGTGATTTGAATCATCAGCTGATTTGTGTTTTTATTTTATGAGTTGGTCGAGGTAAATTTATCACATTCCAACTTGCTGATTGGTTGTTACAGGCGTGACGTATGACCAATTAGAACCTAGACCAGTCATTATAAATACTCTATGTGAGTTACGCGCGTTATTTAACGCTGGTAACGATGGTTACTAGCGTTAAATAATAAGCTTAAACTCGCGTAGCACACGGTTTTGAAAAATGGTATTCCCGAATATTTGTTAAGGGTCTATTCTACATACACGATTGCATACTGGTTTGCTTGCCAAATGGCCATTTTCGCAACTGTAATTCTCAAATACTGCTTATCTGTTTCACTTGAAATTTGAAATATACACCAATAATAAGAATTTGAGAAACTTCATCGAAGGTTTTTTTGATTAATTGATTATTTGTCCAGAAAAACGCAAAAATAAATTGGCTTTTCAAGAGGCCATATTTCACAGCTTATAACTTTCTTATAAATTGGAATTTGCCGTTCTGAACAAATCAAAAAGAAGTGTCTTCTTCATTTTCAAATTTCAAACGTTTTCATAAAAAACTCACGAAGAATTTTACTCTAAAAAATGTCACTTTTTTTTAATGTTACCAATTTTGGTTCCCATATAGATAACAAAACTTCTCACATATTTTTCGTATCTGCGTTCATTTTCTTCTATTAAGGTGTTTGTATTTGAAATAATATTAAAAACGTTCATAATTATTATTTGTTTAGGAAAATAACGAAAAAGAAAAATACGCGTATATTAATTTTTATTTAATTAATTTTGTTTAGGAACGTAATGTAAAGAAAAACGCGAATACATCCAATTTTTTTAAATGGCGAAGTGATAATAAGAAGACAACCCAACTAATAACTTCGATAACTAGCATAATAGTCTACGTAACGCGCGTAACGCGTGATAACCAGTGTTGTAGGAACGAACGTAGGTCTGTTCTTGTTCCTGTTCTCGTTCCTGGAAAGACTCAGTCATTTGATCCTGTTCCTGACTCGTTCTTACTCTCAATGTTTCAACTGTTCTCGTTCCGTTCTTCGTTCTTTTAATTCTTTACAATGTTGTTCTCGTTCTGTTCTTTGTTCTTTCAATCCTTTATGGTCTCGTTCGTGTTCGTTCTTCGTTCTGTTCTCGTTCTTCAAATTATTTTTTGTTCTTTCTTTTTTTTTGATAACATGTTTACAGTTAATGTTGTTGTTGAAATTGAAAATCAATTAATTGAAGCTAATAATTAAAAAAAAAGTACTTATATGGGTATATGTAGCACTTGCCTGAACTATTAATTTCTTATTTTCTCTTTCCCTTCATGATATCTATTAATTTGATAATAAATCATGAACTTTCAAAGAACGAAGAACAACAAAAAATTATATCGTTCTTGTTCTTGTTTTTGTACCTCAACATTGTTCATTAGTTGGTTCTCATTTTGTTCTTTGATCTTTCAGTTTGAAAATATTCTGTTCTCGTTCTGTTCTTTGTTCTTCAGATATATCACTTTTATGTTCTCGTTCTTGGTCTTGTTCCTCAGGAACAATAAAAGTTCTCTGTTCTTGTTGTTCTTCGTTCTCGTTCTTCGGTTTGTTCCTAGAACACTGGTGATAACTATCCTTAACGCTCGTAACGAACGGTTACCCGCGTTATTTAGCGAGCGTAGAGCCAGCGTAACCATCGTCACCAGCGTTAAATAACGTGCATAACGCGCGCAACTCACATAACGAAATTTCAGGAATAGTGCCCTTTTACATGCTCAATATTTTTGAAAGGGTGTCGTTTGTCCAACGTGGACGTTGTCGTTTGTCGGCAGAGCCCCGCGCAGTATGTAGCTCTATTCAGACAACTCGTTTATCGACCGATGTGTGCGTCGCAATATTGGGAACTGGGAAGTAGTTATTTCTGCCAACGGGTTGCTCGACGCATCGTGCACCGCGTTTCAAACATCTGTTCGTGGCATCGTGAGCTTATGATGAAGTCGCCCAAGTAAATAGTAAGTTTGGCTGTTGAGTTCAACGGTCATTACCCCTCATAAATTCGTGTTGGGGCCCAGAGGATCTCTCGAGGTCGTGCTGGTGATGGACAAGTGTGAGCATTTGCGCCATTGTCTCCGCCAGTGTGGCCTTCCACTGGATATCCCCTGAAGGCAATCCTGCATTGGCTAAATGAACAAAATTTTGTTGCGGTCATTGAAGAACTTCAGACCAGACTTCTATCTGGTTTGTAGGAGTACCTAGTGACCCTGTGGTGTTCCTGCAGGCTAACTCAGCAAGGAGGATGAGGGCAAAATTTATACTCCTAAATTATTCTGTTTTCTTTTTTTCTTTTCTTTGTTACTTGGAGATCCCCCTTTCATCACCAGCTTACCTATTTGTTTATTCCGTTTTTATTTATCATTGTGTCCCTGTTGTTGCGATTATTTTTGTGATCATTACTGTGTTTATTTTGAGTCCAAAAATCTATTGTTTTGTTTTAAATACACGAATTTTACTATGGGAGCTGCGTTACTCTATTTAGAATATTGGACGACTCTTTGGTAAGTTCATAATCACAACAAACACCTTACTGTGAATTTTTACTTATACTGCCTTCTTTATTCGCATATGGGCTACTTTTCCTCCAATAAGGAGGTATTTCAAGTACAAATTGAGATAAAAAGAATGTATGTATTTGACCGTTTGACCGTTTTTGGTTCGGAGTGGTTGTAATTGCCTGGATCACACAATGTCATTTAACTATTATAGTGAATATGATAATAATTAAACACATACATATTACATTTATATCCCCTTTACAGTACAGATTCCAATTATCAGTCACAATAGCAGTGTTGTAAAGATGGACAGCGTTAAATCGAACATCTCACCAGAAAGAATACAAATACAAACCTTGAACGACATAAAAATTGAAACAGTAAGTTCAACTAGTCATAAGTAAGACCTCACAAAATATACGACTTTTGGAGGTGAAATATTCAATATGTATTCGACTTTTTTTTTTTTTTTTTTTTTTCATCTAAATATTCATGAAATATACCTCTTCATTTTTACAAAAAATATTTGAAATCAATATGATTGTTATTTTGTAGGGTTTAAAAAAATCTATTGAAATGTATTATTTTAAGCTCCATTTTCCCAGCCACCCGAATATTTGCTGAGGGGTTAAAATTATGCACATCTTCGGTGCTTCGTTAGTGCACGCATTATTTTCGTTGGTGCTCAGCCCCGAGCGTAGATCTTGAATGGAGGGCTGGGGAAATGGCTGCTCCCAAGTATTAGCTAGAGGGCTGAAATTATGCACTTCGTTAGTGCATTATTTCTAAATCAGTAATTATATATTTTTAAAATTACTCCAATGAATTTTAAGGCTGATAAAGTTATTTCAACTGTATTATAATTTTACTGCATTTAAAAAATCTATTTTAAATAATTGGAAAAGAGATTTTTCGCCTGGTGCCAGTTCGTATTCTAATTGGCTATGTATAATTATTATGTATAGGTAGATTATAAGGATGATAATCTCAAACTACAAATTTTTGATTCCAGATTTTCAGTATGGATGAAGAAAACTATTTATTCGTTTGGAATCTATCTAGGATTGCGAGCAAAACGAATAGTGTAGGATCAGCACCTTGGAGCAAAATTAACTTTTTCCTAAATCAAATTATAGATACGAAAACAATTTTTCCCAAGTAGGTAAATGCTATAAACATAAAGTCATCATACCTACCTATCAAATATATATACTTATTAGTATCTAGTTATTATTATTATTTATTGTTATGCGTATTTGTTGTTCTTGAGAATTAAATGTGTCAGCAAAAAATACTTCTGAAAAGCAAATCAGTCAAGTTTAAGACGAGTGTAATGGGTATACTTATTGAACAAAAAGAAAAAAAAAGTACAGGTAAAAAATGATATGATAAAAGCTCACAGTTACTTCGCGGTATTCTTATCATCATTCCCGTATGTTCAAGCTAAGCAGTTTTGATTAATGCCCACGAAAGCCATTTGGGCATGGTTAAAATCTAAAGTCCTTTAAGAACAAAAGTTTGGTGACCGAGAATTGATGTAATGGCGGAAAAAGTCGTAAAAAGTTGCGATATATATCAGAAAGTAGGGAAAGAAACTACTACTGACGTGAGCGTATGTCGGATAGTCCGTGGCAAGGTGTTGCTATCGTTTATAAGGATTTACCATCTGTAAAATATGCCTGCGTGGTAGTACATTATTATAGCAGATTTATATTGAGGTAGAAGTCATGGACAATATAACTGGAAAATCTATAGTGAAATTCCTGGATGAAATTTTTGCTCGTTAGGTATTCCTTATTCTATCACAAGTGACAATGGGCCACAATTTACATCATCGGACTTCGTGGAATTTTGTGGTGTAAATGGTATTAAACGCACCACTGTAAAATTGGGTGACTTCGGATGATAGTACGACTTCGGATGTTTTTGACTACATTGCATTCAACACAGCTGGTAGAACATCCAATACATATTGGGGAAATTTCTCGGTAGCATCCAGTAAGGGAAGGTATTACATTACTGTTTTATGCATCGTCGACCGTCTGGCGACATTTACGCATGTAACAACAGGTTTCATTCATAATGTCATTTTTGCACATACGCAAAGGTGTCTGTATAACTTTCCTTCCAGAACCAAAACTTTTTTACCAATTGAAGGGCTTGCGGTAAAAACGAGTCAGCTGCACTTTTTGACAATTTTTCACTTTTTTCACCGATTATGGTGAAAAAAAACAAGCCAGATCGAATGGTATATTTGAAAATCTGTTTTAAGCTCTCCAAAAGGATTTAAACCAAGCTAAATCTTCATTATTTTCTGCTGCGATATAACCATCGTCAACATATATTAACACAATCATGATTTTACCATTAACAATACGTGTATACAAACAATAATCATGTTTTGATCTATTAAAACCTAAAGATATATAAAAATTCATGTAAAACGTTGTTCCAATCTTTCGAACTTTTAGGCAAGCCATATATAGCTTTCTTTAAACGGCAAACTTTATTCTTTATAGCATAACCAGGTGGCTGTTTCATATAAATAATACGACCATGCAATTCAGCGTTAAGAAAAGCAGTATTAACATCAAATAAACCTATTTTCATATTTTTCGAGTTTGAAACGGAAAGAACTGCACGAAAAGTTGATGCCTTTACAACAGGCGCAAACACGTCTTCGTCTTCTCCATCTAACATATTACCCCTAGCTATAAGTCGAGCCTTATACAACGGTCTACCTTTGCATTCTTTTACTGAGTAAACCCAGGCAGAATTAACGAACTCATTATCTTTAACTTCATTATCATCAACGAGATCCCAAACCTCATTTTCATGCATAGACTCTATCTCTCTTTGCATAGCCGCTTGCCACTCCTCTGATGATCACTCGCTATAGCCTCCTTAAAATTTGAAGGACACTCAATAGACATACTTGCCATATAAACTCGAAACCACATAGTCGTTCAAATCTTTTAGGCACCTTTCGCTCTCTATAGCCTCCTCCATCCGACTCACTATTCGCCATTCGAATCAACATCAACACACCATTAACCATACCAGCACATTCCACAATTGGCTCATCTACATGTTCGCTTTTGTTGACCTCTGAATTCTCACCTACTTTTTCAGCACCTACCTCATCGCTCACCAACTCTACGAACTCCACATCGTCCTTTTTACGTACATAATCATTATCTCCATTATCGCTACTCCACGAACTAATATTTCTATTTTCATTAAAAACAACGTTCCTAGCATAAAAAATTTTTCCATTTCCTGGTATCCAAAGCGCGTAACCTGTAGCCGAATATCCAACCATAATACATTTTTCACTCTTCTTATGAAACTTACCACGAAATTGTTTTGGAATAAACCTATAAGCGATCGAGCCAAAAACGCGAAGTCTAGTTATATCAGGCTTTCTACCAGTTAATTTTTCTATAGGAGTAACAGTGCCATCACCTACCAATGACCTATTTAAAACAAAACAAGCTGCCTCTACTGCAAAAGGCCAAAAACGAATCTTTAATTTTGATTGAATAAGCATCGCACGAGCCCTATCTACTATAGTTCTATTGTTTCTTTCTGCACACGCATTTAAACGAGGCGTATGTGAATCAACTGGAGCCAAATGAATACTACGATCTCGGCAAAAAATTTTAAAATCATCGTTAACATACTCGGTACCGTTGTCACAACGAACTGAATTTACTTTATATTCAGAAATGCTTTCAACATAAGCAATATATTCCTTAAAATTTCTCAAGACATCTGATTTATTTTTAATACAATATGCCGCCTTAAAACCAGTAAAATCATCTATCATTGTAAGAATATACCCTTCACGATTAAAACCTATACTTTTTTTATCAACACAAACCAAATCCGTATGTATCAACTGAAGCGGCCGACTAGATCGATTATCATTTAATTTCTTATAAGGCAATTCGCACTGTTTCGCAAAAACGCAGGTTTCACATTTATCAATAGAATCTAAATTACCATTCAACGAACCTAAACCTATCACAGCCTTTTTCTTTTGCATTTTCCTCAAAATATTAAAATCAACGTGACCAAATCGTTCATGCCACAAACGAAATTCCGCATCATCAGAATTTTTAAAAGAATACGTATTAGCGGATGAATAAGCATGATTATTAGACGAATACACAGAATCTTTATCATTATTTAAGTCAAATTAATTTCGTATAGGTTAGAATTCATTTTTCCAAAAATCAATAAATTATTATGATCAAAAACATTAATCCTACCATCTTTGATTTGAATCTTAAAACCTTTCTTATCTAACCTATTAATTGATAATAAATTAGCTCCAAGTTGATCAACACATAGAACATTTTCAATAGTATATAAAACATCATTAAAAATTACATTCAAATTACCATAATGATTACACGTAAGCTTTACATCCTTCTTTGAAGTCTGGACTAGTAAAGGTTGATCAAATTTCTCGACATCAGTCATGAATTTTAAATAGCTAATGGACACCATATGATCAGTCGCGCCGGAGTCGAAAAAGAACTTGATTGAATTCTCAGGAACATCCAAATTATTGCTAGACAGTAAACTCACAGTAAAAAACGTTTTTCTATTTGATGCAGTACAATTTTTGGCCAAATGACCACGTTTATTACAAACAAAGCAGGCAAATTCACTAGACCCATCTGCACCACGTCGATCAGTTGAATGCTGACCATGACTTGAGCGATTTCGATGATTAGAACGATGCAACTCACCCGATGAACGATCTCCTGAATGATTATAACTATTTGAATTACTTGCGTATCGTCGATCATGTGAATGATTAGAATAACTATATCTTTGAGTAGGCCGACGAGAAAAATTACGAGAATTTGAGCGACCACCTCTTCGAACACCACGACTGGACATAAATGAAGTAGCGCCAACATCTGCGGATTGATTTTCTTTAACTTCGCCACGATTTATACGATTTTGGTGCTCACTTTTATATCTACTTTTTAAAACAGCAATAGTTTGTTGATCGTGAGGTAAGGCTTCAAAATACGAAACAACACTGTCATAAGATTCAGGAAACGATGCAATAAGATATGCAATTTCGTCATCCTGACTCAATGGCTTATCACAAAACTTTAATTGATTAGACAAATTTTCAAATTTGCTTAAATGAGCAACTATATCTTCAGATTCATTAAATTTCAAACTGCCTAATTTTCGCCTAATATAAACGGCTTCTAATGCATTACCTTTGCCGTAAAGACGCGTAAATTCGTCCATCATTTCCTTAGCATTTGTTTTCGACATCACTAAGTACAATTGCTCACTATTAATCCGATCAACAATTATTTTCATAGCATTGGCGTCATTTTTCTTCCAATTTTCTGTTTGTTCATCTGCATTTGGCACTGGATTGTCAACGTGACTCCTCAAACCTTGAGACTGCAACGCCAATTTCACACGAAAACTCCATTCTTGAAAATTAGTGCCATCGAGGACAACTAACGGAACAAGAGATGAAGAGGAATGTGCCATATCACGTAAAACGATTCAAAATTACATCAATTTAAAAAATATTTTCAAAAAAAATCGTGCCATAACTTGCACTCGTTAAAACTAACGCTCTGCAACCATATTAAAGTAAGTCGGACACATTCACAGCCAATCGATGTATTTGGTATAACGGCATAAGAGCGAACTGAATATATCACAAGATCAAATATCATACATAGCCAACACAACCAGATAAGGAACTATCCCCACGCGATACAATATATAGATAGCTGCATGTCATAGCCGTACATTAACAATTATTTATTGTTATGCGTATTTGTTGTTCTTGAGAATTAAATGTGTCAGCAAAAAATACTTCTGAAAAGCAAATCAGTCAAGTTTAAGACGAGTGTAATGGGTATACTTATTGAACAAAAAGAAAAAAAAAGTACAGGTAAAAAATGATATGATAAAAGCTCACAGTTACTTCGCGGTATTCTTATCATCATTCCCGTATGTTCAAGCTAAGCAGTTTTGATTAATGCCCACGAAAGCCATTTGGGCATGGTTAAAATCTAAAGTCCTTTAAGAACAAAAGTTTGGTGACCGAGAATTGATGTAATGGCGGAAAAAGTCGTAAAAAGTTGCGATATATATCAGAAAGTAGGGAAAGAAACTACTACTGACGTGAGCGTATGTCGGATAGTCCGTGGCAAGGTGTTGCTATCGTTTATAAGGATTTACCATCTGTAAAATATGCCTGCGTGGTAGTACATTATTATAGCAGATTTATATTGAGGTAGAAGTCATGGACAATATAACTGGAAAATCTATAGTGAAATTCCTGGATGAAATTTTTGCTCGTTAGGTATTCCTTATTCTATCACAAGTGACAATGGGCCACAATTTACATCATCGGACTTCGTGGAATTTTGTGGTGTAAATGGTATTAAACGCACCACTGTAAAATGGGTGACTTCGGATGATAGTACGACTTCGGATGTTTTTGACTACATTGCATTCAACACAGCTGGTAGAACATCCAATACATATTGGGGAAATTTCTCGGTAGCATCCAGTAAGGGAAGGTATTACATTACTGTTTTATGCATCGTCGACCGTCTGGCGACATTTACGCATGTAACAACAGGTTTCATTCATAATGTCATTTTTGCACATACGCAAAGGTGTCTGTATAACTTTCCTTCCAGAACCAAAACTTTTTTACCAATTGAAGGGCTTGCGGTAAAAACGAGTCAGCTGCACTTTTTGACAATTTTCACTTTTTCACCGATTATGGTGAAAAAAAAACAAGCCAGATCGAATGGTATATTTGAAAATCTGTTTTAAGCTCTCCAAAAGGATGTAAGAAGCAAAATGCAGCTGCCTCCCAAAATTTTTGGGTGAAGAAACGAGTCATCTGCAAGCAGCTGACTCGTTTTTATCCTAAGCTTGAGAAATGTGATTTCTTCCATGTTTTATCAATAGTTCGCATGGTACGGTGCAAAACGAGTCAGCTGCACAGTTTTTTTTTCAGAAGGGAAAGGGGAGGAGTGGTGCAATCGAAAATGTGTCATCTGCTGGAAAATATAATATTTAACCATGAAACCTACTCTCATACTTCATTTCAGCCAGATTTACCAACCTTATTTCATGCAATGCGTTTTTTTCAATTTCCCACAAAAAATGTAAATTGCAGCTGACTCGTTTTTACCACAAGCCCTTCAATTGCATTAGTTTTTTTTTTCACAGAAAAGTTTGAAAAGTGGTTTTAATTATAATGCTGTTGGAGTTATTTTCATACTCAAATTGTTTGATGTTTGGGTCAAAGTTTGAAAATGAGGTCGACTTCGGACACCCAATTACTTGTTATTATTAGCTGAAAAATGGTCAATAAATGTAAAAAAAAAATGAGCGGACGTTCCTATCAAAATTATTCATCAGATTCATTAGGAAGAGCCATTAAGAGGGTAAAAAAACTTTTGGTAAGAAAGACAGCTAAAAAATACCTCGTTCTAAAAGAGACAATATCTGACCATCTGAAAAATAAAAATATGACAAATATTACGATCAGAGAACCAGGTATGTACAATACTTGGCAAGAAGGAGGCTAGCATAGCTCATATTCAGGGCAAGGCAGAATATGCGCGTATGTTATGCGCTAAAAAGACGTAAAATATGCACTAAATATCCCTAAAAAAAGGAAATATGCGAATATATTCCCATATAATATGGGTATCAAAGTAGAGGATTTTGAAGCAGTTTCGTAAAATTCTAATATCTATTCAACTAAATGAACGGGTAGAAAATGAATATCACAAATTCGCGGCACAGATTAAAATACCAACAAAGATTGTTTGCTTTGTAAACTACAGAACTAAAGTTTGAGATGCCAAATTTAAGGAAAAGTAGGAAATTATTCTCAAATATTCCTTAAAAAAGTCATTTTGTGCAAAAATGCGGGATTTTTACCAAAACATGCGAAAATATGCGCTAACATGTTGGGCTTATTTTAATAAGAATGTTCCAATTCGTAAAGAAATTATCGATATACGTTCCATTTTTTGTAATTGTAAAAATCAAAAAATGGGATTATATTTAACGTTAAAATTTAATTTGGGTATTAATATGTTATGAATATGAAAATAATTTTTGAAAAATTGAATAAGTAATATATTTCCTATTTTTTATTAAGTTGTGGTTGAGACTTGAAAGCAAAGGGTATCTTTCAGTTTTTTCCATTTTGTAAATCCAGCAGCAATATTTGGCCGAGAAATTATTTGACAACATATAGCAGCGGCGGATTTAAGGTTTTGCCGCCTACAATCCAAGTGTCACCTTCCGCCCCCAAGGCCCGAAGTTATAGGAGCGATAGCAACTTTTTTTTTTTCTTCTGAATAATAATTTCTGAAAAATGATTTTTACTGATTTCTACGTTTATTAGTTTTCACCTCGCGACAGAACCAGGAATGGAAATTGAGGATGAAGAAAAATTTTTCTTTTGCACTGCATATTTTTTGTAAAAAAAAAAAAAAAAAAAAAAAAAAATAGACCTAATATATTTATTTCATTATACATATCCATCTGTCTACCACTCAGTGACCTAAAATGTCAAAAATACAAAACATCTACTCATTTATAAAATTATTACAAAAGCAAAACAGAAGGAATTGAATTTTTTACATTATCTTTCTTCGACTTTTCACGGAGAGCTGTGTGTATGCGCGGTTGGTGGGTTGTGCGGTGTACAGCGTATGCTACCAAAATATCTGCTATCCCAAATCACCCTAAAAGTGCGGAATGTTTAGTGTAGGCCTACAGTTTTTTTTCTTTCTTCTTCTTCTTCTTTTTTCTTCCTTTCTTTTCTTCCTCTCTTTTTTCCCTTCCTTCAAAAAATGCCGCCCCTAAAATTTTGCCGCTCCAAACCATGGCTTGGTTTGGTTTGTAGGGAAATACACCGCTGACGTATAGTACTATTAGTCTATTACACAGAGTCGGTTAGTAGTAGGAATGGGATGAGAATATTCTCAAAAAAGAATATTCTTGCATTTCTGAGAATATTCTAGAATATTCTTTGAGTCTTGAAAAGAATATTTATACATATTCTCATGGCGTGCTGCATATCATTCATAATACTTATAAGAATGAGTAGATCATAGCAAAAATATAGTAAAAAAATGTTCAGTACAACCTTGGACCAGCTAATTTAAAATATAAATTGGACTTATTGTAACTTATAAGTTGTATGCAAGTAAAAAAATGGAAAACATTTTAAAATGGTAGAAAATTTCAAGTTCAACAAAACAAATTATAGCTCTCAGGGCATGAAGTATTTGAATCGGCTTTTTCACCTAATAATCGACTTCTTTGAAAGCACTGAATCGGCTGTGTACCTGTACCTAATACAACAAACTGCATAGAGTGGGCTTATAACTCATAACCAACTTGGTTCAATGTTTAAATGCACTGAATTGGCAACTAACCGACTCTGTGTAGTAGTGCTGTACAGAGATGGCTAATAACCGACTTGATGCAACATTTAAAGGCATTAAGTCCACTAATACCTAATAACGACTTTTTTTTGAAGCATTTAATCAGCTTTTAAGTTTTAACCGACTCTATATATACAACTACACGTGTTGGCTAATAATCAACTCAGGTTTAATGTTCAAAAATTCATTAAGTAGGCTATTAACCGACTGTATACATATAATGCAACTACGTAGAGTTGAATTAATGTGAAAAGAGAAATACATTCAACTCATTTCACGCGCATCTATAGGGTAGCACTGATTGTTGCGACTGGTCACCGTAAGGTCTATTGATACCTTTTTATTCTCGAGAATAAGGCTCACTGAACAAAAACATTGGTAGTTTGTTTACATATAAATATTGTAAGAACATTTTGTACCAAAAGCATATTGCTTTATATTTTATTTTTCCTTTGAAAATGGTAGGTAATGAAAAATATGTATAATTTTTAAAGGTCATTAAAAAATTCTAAGATGGCTGAATTTACCTAGTACATATAAACATAACATATTATGCATATTAAAATTGTTTCCCCAGGCTCAAAACTTCAATGTAAGTCAACGTTTGGTTATTCGAGTTCTCCATAGTAAATTCAATTTTTATGAAATTAATAATTTCTTATAAGAAATTTGCGTAGGATTTTCAGTTTTAAATATTTTCTCCAACTCTCGTTATATAGGTATTAAAACAACAAAAATACGAAAAATTGCGCAAATATGCACGCATATGCAGGAATCAGGGTTGGCATGTAGAATAACATTTTACCTTTACATGTAGAATATACACTTATTCTACATATGTAGAATAAGTGCCCTAGCAATGTAGAATATGTAGAATAAATGTAGAATAAGTCTTTACTCTGTCTTTATAAACGAAAATTTCACATTTTCTAAAAATGAAACAAAAAATTAAAAAAAAAAAGATCAAATCGACACCTATTTCTAATTAGATAAAAAAAATGAAAAATGAAATAGGTTTATTGTAAAATGAAGTGAAATGGAACTTTGATGTAATTATGATTACTTACTGGTGAGTTTTCAACCTTGTTTCAGCTGTGTTGGCCAACTGTTTATTACATAATAAACAGAGTGCTGTATACTTTTCCTGACATATTACCAAACGGTAATCCAGCGCTTCGAATAAATCACTCTTTTCTCTAGTCATTTTTCAAAAAATGGAAATAGAAATCATCTTCGAACTTCAATCAGTAAACTTATCACTCAGTCAATCATTCATTCATTTCGCTCCAAAAAAATCCAAAACTGTTTTTTTTTTTGGCTTTCAGCTATATTCTACATTTATTTTACATATTCTACATATTCTACATTATTTTATTCTACATATTCTACACTTATTTGACGTGTAAATGTAGAAAAAGTTTTTTTTTTCGTGTAAAATGCCATCCCTGGCAGGAATATTCTCCTTAGACCATTTAGTATTAACATAGACCGCTCTAACTGATAAGAACCTGGTCCCAACATATGGGTGATTCTATAAGCGATTCAGTTCCAAACAAACACAATTTATCAATAATTTTATTAGCTATATGAAATGAATACGTGATTATTAACTTTTTAAATAATTCTTTTCGTAATTCTTTTAACAAATTACTCTATTATGTGTAAAAAAATAATTTTTCCTATGACTCAGTGATTTCTATCACGTTGAAACAGTTCATCGAAGAAGATTACGGAAGAATGCAGAACCCAGTTTTCGAGTAGAGTTTGTATGGTATTTCTTTTTTCACTCATATGTTTTCAAAAGATCTCATTTGACTCGAATTAAAATTTTTTTTGGACTTTAGAAATCACTAACACATTGCGTTCTCTTTCAACTAAATAAAGAAATACCATGCAAACTCTACTCGAAAACTGGGTTCTGCATTCTTCCGTAACCTTCTTCGACGAACTGTTTCTGTTTTCGGGGTAGAGAATGCCTCTTCTGCAAAGTGCAGGGCACATATTTTTGCAGATTTTGAGAATTCGTATGGTGGCAGTACATCACAATTCCTAAGCCATCTTTCCCTCGCATCTTTTTCTTTAGGAAGTATGTAAAACACATTGACTGCGAAATAAAGCATAAAAGCCATAAATACTTACTTAAACCTTGAAATCGTCGAATCTCGATCACCACAAGCAATGCAGGTTTCAAAAATCATATTCATTAATTCATTTTAACACATTTTCAACATTAATAAAATAAAAACCCCGAAAAACCCGGGAAAAAAATCTTGATAATCACTGATAATTCAATTTGTTTGGAACTGAATCGCTTATAGAATCACTCATATGTTGGAGCCACTGATAACGTGATTTTCCATTAGTTAGCGCGGTCTATGTTAAATACTAAATGGTCTAAGATATTCTCAGAGAATATTCTCCAAAAGATTTTGCGCAGAAAATTAACATCATTAGTATTTGGTACTTTGCCAGGTTCTTTTATGTGCAAGGTATACGCTTAATGACATCATTTTGAGTTGAATTATCATAACTGAAAGTATTCAATTTTTAGGTATTTGGCTTTCAATGTTACAACTCTTACAACTTTATCACACGATGAAATATTACTGGGAACCAGTATTGGCTTCATTCTTAGATTCAATTCGTGCTATAAAAGTCACAAAGTTTATGCGAAAGGTAAACATTTCTTAGTTATTGTTGTCTATAATATAATGTAGATAGACTAGGTGACTACTTGATTCCTCGATTCCAGCACCTTAAGCGCGAAAATTTTTCCCTCGTAGCAGGGTTGGGCAGAATCCAAAAAAAAAAAAAAAAATGAATCAAATCCAAATCCGGATCCAGTACAATAATCTTCGAATCAATTTACGAATCACGAATCTCGGCCAAATCACGACTCCACCCATCGGATTTGTGGATTCGAATCCAATTTTCGAATCACGAATCCTTCGCAAATCCAACTTTTTCTTCTGTTTATCTGTTACCCACAATAAAAAGCACGCCTCACCGATGAGAAGAAATAAAAAATGTAGAAAATTCTTAGACTAAAAAAGTAGTTCATTGGACATTTTTTTCTGAAAAATGAAAAAATAGAGACAGGAATAGGATATGCGTTCTAAGAAAATCCAGTAACTGGTAACGCTTTGTCCAACATTAACCCTTAAGCGCTTCTTTTGGATTCGTGATTCGCTACACGAATCCTCAGAAGTGAATCGAATCATTTCACGAATCCTTAATAGATTGGATTCTTTAATTCTCGAATCCCCAAATCCCTTTGACTATAAGCCAAATCCACTTCCACTTAAAAAAAAGTAATCGAGTACGAATCACGAATCAAAAATTTCGGATTCGAATCCTGCCCAACCCTGCCTTGTAAAAATAAGATCGCATCGTCAGGAGAAAAGAGACACCAATAAAATTCACACATTCTAGGCCCCAATGAAATGCCTGTAACAGAAAATTTTTGATCTTGGTAAATACTAAAAATTAAACGATAATCGAAATATTCCCGAGAAAAGGCCAAATTTAAGGAAAAGTAGCAAATTATTCTCAAATATTCCCTAAAAAAGTCATTTTATGCGAAAACGCGGGATTTTTATCAAAATATGCGAAAATATGCGCTAACATGTTGGGCTCATTTTAATCAGAATGTTCCAATTCGTAAAGAAATTATCGATATGCTCGAAAATCTACATCTAGAAAAATATGCATAAGCATATTTTGCCTTGCCCTGGTGATCTCCTTCAGGATATCTTTCAACTATACTTTCAACTTTCGTTGCTTTACATTTTAAAAATATGTTTCCCGGTTTTAAGTGCTTCTCGTTGTTTTTTGCCGGTTTATTTATAATCTTCATCAGGATACCTTTCAACCTTCATTGCTTAATGTTTTGAAAATAATAGCTCCATTTTCCTGGCCCCCCAAGTATTTGCTAGAGGGTTGAAATTATGCACATTGTTAGTGCTTCGTTAGTGCTCGTTAGTGCACGCATTATTTTCGTTAGTGCTCACCCCCAAGCATAGATCTCGAATGGGGGGCTGGGGAAATGGCTGCCCCCAAGTATTAGCTAGAGGGCTGAAATTATGCACATCGTTAGTGCTTCGTTAGTGCTCGTTAGTGTACTCATTATTTTCGTTAGTGCTCCCTCCCCGTTCCCCCTTCTCTATTAAACTTCATAATATGTACTATTCAATTTCTCAATGGCATAATAACTATGTATGTACTTGAAATAAATTAGGTTCAACTAAATTTCATTTCAGACAATATCATTACCAATACATCATCATATATGGACTGCATTACGCAACAATGTTCTAAGTGAAATGAGGCGCCATAAACTTTAACTGCATCAAGTTTCTGATTTAATGTAAATTATAACAAAGCCAGTCAATCAAACTGAACAAATTTCGCTTGTTTGTCTTTGAAATTATTTAAGTAACATGAATGATTTCATTCATTACCAGTTTTTCTCATTAAAAACAAAAATAAGATCGATCAACAAGTCTATGGCGCCTCATTTCACTTAGAACATTGTTGCGTAATGCAGTCCATATATAAAGCTGCAAGGTAAAAAGTCGGAATTAATTTCAAAAAAAGTCGGAAAAAACTCCCGAACTTTTTCTATTGCACCTAGAAAGCTATTTTTTTTTTTTTTAATCGAAAGCTCATAACGTGTACTATTGGTAAAAAATCCGAAACTCCGAAAAAGTTGACCCTAAAGCCCCAAAAATTTGGGATAAACTTTGAAAATATTAGTTTTTTCAACTTTTCACCCTATATGTATAAGAATAATACAGTAATTGCGTTTCTTACAGGCCATTTTAAAGAGGATGAAATTCTTGACATTTCATTCCCTTATACTTATATTCTAGGACTTGAACTTTTTGAGATATTATGGTTCAAAGTTTCGTAACACGTGCTTTTTGTTTTATAGTGCAATATCTCGAAAACTACGCATCCTAGATAGCTACGATAAGCGAGAGAAATGTCAAGAATTTATTTATCTATAAGATGGCATACTTCATTAATAATAATAATTTCAAAATCACGCGAAAATTAAGAAAAATTTGCAGAAAAAAGCCGCTTGGTTCGATTGCGTAGGAAGGTGTGTCTTTGTGTTGAACGTAGATGTGCAAGTGTGTGCGTTTAACGTTGACGAGGTGACGCGCACGGACGTTAACTATAATACCTGGATATTTGGCTACGTGTAAATAAAACGGTTCTGAAATAGAAATATAAGCCACGCCCACCGCAACGTTGCTTTAAACAGTATTAAAATTCAAAATTATAAGCCACCACCACCGCAACGTTTTGCGATCAGCCAAATATCCAGATATTATAGTTAACGTCCGTGGTGACGCGTTTCAACTGCACCAAAAATCAGTGTTGCCGCCGTCTATCAATAATCATAATTTCTTAGCTGATAGCAAATTTTTTCGACTTGTTTTTTTTTTTTATTTATACTTTAGGACTCAAACTTTTTGAGATATTATATTATGGTTCAAAGTTTCGAAACGCGTGTTTTTTTTACAATGAAATATCTTGAAAACTATATTACTCGAATATCTTTTTTAGCTGAGTGTTCAACTTGAAAACGATAGCTATTGCCTATTGCAACATACCTGATCTGGGAAGGGAGCCTGGGGAAAATGAAGTCTATAAACCTTTTGTGTATAAACTTTTAACAAGTGTGAAAAAAGTCTTTGTATATAGCCAACTTACTTTTTAAAGAACTATTACCAAAATCATTTTTTCATAGTAGTCGAGTTTTTATCGCATATGTACCTTTTTTGTTCAGAAAAATTAAATCATCAACTGTTTAGGGGAAGGGGAAGAGAACCACGAAGGGGCGAAAAGGCAATTCGAGCGAAGCGAGGATTGTTCAGGGGTTGGGCCGCGAAGCGGCCAGGGGACGAAGCCCCTTAGTAATGTATATTATTATAACGCTTTTGCCGATTCTCCCCGTCCTTCAAATCATAACTTTGTGATGATTTAGTGAAAAGGAAATCGTTAACAAGGTTAGTAAAAAACAGTTTCTTTAGTGGGGTGAGAGGACGCGTTGTTTTGTTAAAATGTTTTTTTTTTCTTGTTTTTTTTTTTTTACCAAACATTAAACGTGGAAAAGAAAATTCAAAACCTCGTGAATCTCTAAATTTGAAAGGTGTTCATAGGTACAAGAATATATCGAGCCTGTAATGCTGAAATGGTCAAAGTGCCATTTTTGATTTTTTATAGGAAAGCTAAAAAAAGTAATAAAACTTGCAATTTTGGGGCTTTTGAGGTGAAATTTTGATTTTGATGGATTAAGGTTATTAGTTTTCCTGTGAAAATTACAATTTTGTGAAAAAATTTGTGGCAAATTTTTTCTCAGCACTTAGTAGTCCTAAAGCTATGATACACAAATGGACTTGGACGTTTGTATCCTACAGATTTGTGTGTGATTATTAATGATAATAAATTTACGTTTTATGATATTTAATGTTCACTGTAACTTCCTGTTGTGTCCTTTTCGGGCTCTCAACCTTTTTCTTTTGGTTTGAGGAATGGAAGAAAAATAAAAGCTTTCCGCGAGCGAAACGTTTATTGTTACACAACTGATTACAATATTTATAACATTTTAAACAAACTGATAAACAGAAAAAATACGCGGAGTCTGAGTACACGATCGCGAAATAAGAGAACTTGGTGCACAACCCAACGCAGCGTAACGTTCTGATGTACCCTATACCGGACTGTACTCAACTGAACACAACTCACTCTACTAACTCTACTAACTGTACTAACTCTTTGGTGGCCGCTGGTGGTATATATATTTGCCTCAGATAGGCGAAGCGGCGGTCTAAGGGGCAGGGGGGTTTCTGCTGACGACGGCGTTTGCAACCGGACGGCTTGCGGGTGCGCACGGATTGCGTTTCGCCGATGCAGCAGTACTTGCACGTGTGATGCCACCCGATCCCCGGTCGGCCCATGGACACCTGTCGACCCGGTGTAGTGTTACACGCCAGCGGAAGTGCTGACGAGCCTAAACCGGTTCGACTGGTGTAATGTGACACCGACCGCGGTTTCGCTGACGAAGCTCAACCCGTCGGTCGGTGAAACATGACACCCGACCAGGAATGCGGTTAGCATCCTGTTCGGGCCTAGCCATGGCCACGCTGTGCTGACGTAATCAACACTGTAAGGTGACCCTGGCTGGCAGAGTGCGTGGTGATATTCCCTCCTGTGATTTTTTGGTCATAACACTTCCATATTTATTAATTTAAAAAAAAATACTAAGACAGAAAAAAATTCGAATGTAAAATCTTTTTAGGTTTCCACTTTTATAGAAGTGATGGAAGTTGGCACTTTTTAAAATCAGTCGTGGAGAGCTATAAGTTCAAAATTTCCTTTGTTTGTTTTAATTTTAATCAATGCAGCTCGCATCAGTGAATCCGAAACCATCAAAAACTCGAATTTGAAAAAATGACACATCGACCCTTTTAACATTATACGGGGTCGATATGTAGAATGTCGCGTAGTTTCGCTTTTTATCATAAATAGGTAGTAATAGTGTTGAGCAATTGATAATTTCACAAATCTACAAATTTCATAAACTTTGACAATAAGTGTTGTTTTTGGTTGCATGGTGGTGGTCTTCAAATCTTTGCGTTTCAGATTATTTGTAATCATCTGGTAAATATGCAACGGTTTGGTATATGCTACATCAATGCATAGAGTGGATAAAAAAAAAAAACATGTAATGATTCGCTTCGAAGTTCAAATCCGGTACGTTGAAATTTCGAAACATAAAAGTTTTTCTACCTTTCTTAATAGCTGCTTTCCTTTTGATTCTGTATTAGATTGAACCCACTTCTAATGCACATAGCCCAAATTTCTTTCAAATTTATCAAGTTTTCTCGTAATTTTTAAGAAATAAGAAAAGAAATAGGTAATCTAGTTATCACGTATCAAGTTGTAACGCGTATTCTGCATAGCTATTAATGGTCTATTCTACATGCGCTATTGCATACTGGTTTGCCTGCCAAATGATCATTTTCATACATCTTTGATCTTCAAATACCAATTATCTGTTTCTTTAGAAATTTGAAATAAACACCTATAATAAGAATTTAAGAAACTTCACAACAGGTTTTTTTCATTAAGTGATTATTTGTCGAGAAAAACGCAAAAATAAATTGACTTTTGAGAAAGCCATATTTCACAGCTTATAACTTTCTTATTAATTAGAATTTAAATTTTTAGTTCTGAACAAATTAAAGAAAAGTGTCTTATTTTCTTCATTTTCAAATTTCAAAAGTGTTCATAAGAAACTCGCAAAGAATTTTCCTCACAAAAATGTCACTTTTTTAGCGTTATTAATGTTGGTTCCCTTATAGATAACATGTAGTATGTACCTGCGAAGTTTGGTTACACTAAAAAAAAGAACCATGCATGTGAAATATATCCTTAAAAGAATAAGAAAAGAAAAATCTTCTACGTTACTCAAAAATCCTACAGAATTCATTTCTAATGCATAAGGGAAAAAATATCAGCCCTCTAGCTAATACTTGGGGGACAGTCATTTCCCCAGCCCCCCATTCGAGATCTATGCTTGGGGGTGAGCACTAACGAAAATAATGCGTGCACTAACGAGCACTAAGGAAGCGCTAACGATGTGCATAATTTCAACCCACTAACAAATACTTGGGGGGCGGAAAATGGGGCTGAAAATAATTGCTTTCGATGTGAATGTGATATTTGTTTTTTTCTTTCTTAATTGTTTATTTGTTAGTATGGTATATTACTTGTTTTTTTTTTTTCATAGATTAACTTACTTAAATAAATTTAACAATTGATTAATTATTTTTACATACATGTTATTTTTTTCAAAGATAGTTGTTTTTATATTTCATTTAATTTTTGATTAATAAAAATTCATGTAGAAGTTTCTATAAAAAATTCTATTATTTGATCTTCTTTTATGTTAAAAATTGGAGTACATAATAATTCGATTAATGAAGTTTTTATTTTTAATTTTATTGTTTCTTTTAAAAATAAACAATACAAGTTGAAAATTTGAAACTGATTTATTTTCATTTATGTTGAACATAATGCAGGAGCACAATAGACATTTGATTCATAATGTTAATGTTACCTACATACCGTGCGCGCAATTAATTACTTACACACCAGCACAAAAATGTTCAAAAACTCATTCATGTAATTTTGAAATAAACATTATAACAGGAAATTGTGGGTTTATCAATATTTCCAATTAATTATGTAATATAATTAAATTTGGAATGGAAGTAAAAGACCATTTCAAAATGTATGATACTATCTTCTAAATTTTGAAAAACTAGGGTGATGGAGATTACAAATAACCAGGGCAAGGCAAAATATGCTTTTGCATATTTTTCTAGTTGTAGATTATCGAGCATATCGATAATTTCTTTACGAATTGGAACATTCTGATTAAAATAGGCCCAACATGTTAGCTGAATGTTAAAAAAAAATTTTAATGAATTAAGTGTTGAGGTAGTATATCTGCCCCAAAAAATTGTATAGTCGCATCAGTAGTGAAACATTTCAACTTGTAGCTAGCATACTTATGACCAGTGAATGACGACCGTCAAGTTCTTAGTTGAAATGAGGGGAACTTGATCTGTGGACTTGTATCATATTATTTTGTACCTGAATTTTTTTTTTTTTTTTTTTTTTAATAGGTATAACTAAGAATAGTTTTGAACTTGACGTTTGTGCTTTTTAAAAGTTTTTTTTTGTGGATTGCTCTTTTTATAACGCTTTCAAGTTGATACTTCGGATATTTGTCATACAATGGAAGAAGGAAGAGCTGCAATTAAATAACATTTATGGTTAACTAGTTGAGATATTTAATTTGTGTGAGGAAGAGAATCGTAGTCGCAAATTGTTGCTAAGGATAAAAAAGTCCTCGAGAAATTTTACCGCCCCTAAAATCTGTCGCTGGGGAACATGACCTCCTTGTACCCTCCTACCCTACGCCACTGCCGGGAAGCCCTAACATATAAAGCCTTAGGAGAAATAGACTTTTCTCTTATTAGAAACACGTCTCGATCAGAAAGTTATTCTTAATACCGTTATTGCTATTGTTATCAATATTAATCGCTCGTTTCCATTTGTTTTTTCAGAGCAATGTATGATGGTTACTTGTGTAGAAGTTTGCCCTCATAATGAAAAGTACTTCGCCGTAAGTACCTATGTACATACTACCTACCTATTTGAATATTGAAATCTACAGCAATATTCTCTTAAGTATGTCTTTTGAGAGAAAAATATGAATTGAATTACCAAGAAACAATTGGACCAAAACCTTACATGCACTACTTCAGGTCATATACGTAAAGCCTACAAAGTTTCACTTCTTTCTTTCTTTTAGTTGTGAAGAAAATGAGGTGAGTTGAACCGGACTAAAAAAGTACCGAAATCGCTTATTTGGGAGACTAATAACTCGTTGAGTTTTTATCATAGAACGACTCTATAGGTTGTTTTGCTGCTCTCGACGAGATCTTTAAAATAAACTGTAAATATATCCATTAGGACCCATAGTTTTGATAAAAATTACATACATGCTATAGAGTAAATTCTGTTCACAAAATATAAGCAGAGTTGGCCGTTTGCTCGTGTTGGAGGGCATTTTCGTTCGTTTCTATGGCAATTTGGGGGTTTTTGAACTTGACTCGCAGATAGGCTGATACATCGAGTTAAGTGCCTTTTTGTTTTGTAAGGTATAAAATTTAGTGTCGGAACACACAAATAAAAGGCGACTGTTGACTATTGGTTTAAAACATTATGAGCGATCTAATTGACATTCATAATAATAATTGAATATGGACATTAACGAAAGTACGACTGATGGAGTCACATGGACACTCGCTGTATGGTGACCAGTAAACGATAAATTTATTTGGAGGGAGAGTTCCAGAATTGGGTGAACCAAATGCTGAGTCGACAGAATATGCTGACTTGGTTATAATTTTGGGTAGCGTTAACCGAGCCAACACGACGCTTCGAAAAATTTTTTGTCTATGGTTTTTCCTTTAAAGTAGGTTACTAGCCTAATGGTATTATCGCGCGATCGAATGATCACACGATAATACCGTTACGTTTAATTTTCGCGAAATATGGATATGACATATATTATATCTATGTTCTAAATGTATTGAATATGAATTAATTTTCTTAGGCAGGATATGGAAATGGTGAATTACAAATATACAATTGTTATTATAGTCAACCAATTTCGAATTTAGGAAAACGTGATACTGCATTAGACAGCATAAAATCATTACAATGGTATGGAAAGGGCATATGCAGAATCTCGTTATATCATTAGATTCTCATTTGAAGTATGACAGCTTTCATGCTTTCTGTATCCTAGAATTTAGCATCATATTACTTATCTAGAAAACTTATGAAACTTTATCATGTTTTCAGATTTTGCATTTATAATTTTTCCTTCCATGATTGTTCGTTAGTATTTGTGCATAGCATTAAAATCGAAGAAGATATTACATCAGCTACCTTATTTCCCTGTGATAAAAACATTGAAAATTCAAGTGTATATGTGGTAAATGAAAATAGATATTGAATGTATCACTCTATCACTCTATGATATTAAAATTGAAATTTTACCAAGAAAGTGAAATGCCAGAGTTATTGTTTCTCTGTTTGTTACCTGGGTCTTTGGGATGACACTGTATCAAATGAAATTCTTGAACCATAGAAGACGTTTGCAAAAAATTTATACTATTTAAACCAAATTTCGTTACCTAGACATATAACATTTAATGCGCAAAATTTATTCTTCGAGCTGCATGGTTTTTGCAGATGCGTCATCGCACGCGTATGGTGCAGTTATTTACACGAGAGTAATTGATGAAGCAAATAATTGCTTAGTCAGTTTACTTTGCTCAAAATCACGAGTAGCTCCATTAAAACAACTTTCGATCGCTTGTTTAGAGCTATGTGCTGCAACCCTGTTAGCCGAATTAACGCAAAAAATGGTATCTATTTTAACAGTTAATCAAAATATAAATCAAGTGCGACTGTGGTCTGACTCTAAGGTTGCGCTATCCTGGATAGCGGCTCCTTCATATCGGTGGAACGTATTTGTTGCACATAGAGTCAGTAAAATACAATCGTTAACAGAAAACTATCTTTGGGATTATGTCGAATCAGGTTCTAACTCAGCTGATATCTTATCACGTGGGCTCACTCCCCACCACTTAACAGCTAATCATGAATGGTTTTTAGGACCTTCTTGGCTTAGAACCTCGACAAAACCTTGGACCAATCAAATAACATTTTCACCAAATATTAATGAAAATGAAGAAAGAAAAAAAACTAATGGCATCTCCATGATAGTGGTACCATTTAAAAGTAATATTTTCGATCTTGTTGGCCTCCCAGATACAGGAACAAAATCTGTTGAAAGGGCCTTTAAAACTGGAATTTCAAAATTAATAAAACTGGTAGCATGGACCGTACGTTTTCGGTTCAATACCCTACCTTATTTTCCTAAAGCCAACGGTTCTTTAAAAAGTTATGAACGTAACTATGCTGATAACCTACTTATAAAATTAGCGCAACAAGAACATTTTTCCAACGAAATTAAAACTCTTGAGAAAAATCTACCAATTAATATAAAAAGTTCCATAAAAAGCCTAAACCCATATCTCGATCAGTATGGAATTTTACGTGTAGGTGGGCGTATTGGGAAAGCCGACCCTTTTCTATAATTGGTAAAGGTGGTAGACACCGAGTACAAATTAAGTCTTACATTGCAGTGTTTGTATGCTTTGCCACAAAAGGCATTCACCTGGAGTTGGTGTCTGATTTAACTACTCCTACTTTTATAGCGGCTCTTATCCGTTTTACTGGTCGCCGAGGCACTCCAGCCCACATTCATTCGGATAACGGCACCACATTTGTAGGAGCGGATCGAAGCTTAACTGAGCTAAATGCTCTTCTGGAAAAAAGTTGGCCTCAATTCCAACAATTCGCTATAGATAAAGGGTTCGAATTGCATTTCATTCCTCCGCGTGCTCCTCATTTTTGGGGAATTTGGGAAGCTGGAGTGAAGTCAGTTAAAAATCACTTATATAAGGTTATCGGCAGTCATTCTCTCAATTTTGAACAATTCACAACTCTACTTGTAGAGATCGAGGCTTGTTTAAATTCAAGACCTCTAACTGCCGAAGTAGCTGACCCAAAAAATGACTTTGAAGCTTTAACTCCTGGACATTTCTTAGCAGGAGGTCCTATAACCGCTTTACCTTCACCTGATTACACCAATGTTCCAGATAACCGGTTAAAACACTGGTAAGCTGTGCGAAAAATGACACAGTTATTCTGGAAACGTTGGACAAATGAGTATTTACATACTTTACAACAACGTTATAAATGGCGCGAGACAAAAGAAGTCAACATTAATGACCTCGTATTAATAAAAGAAAATGATTTGCCCCCAACGCAGTGGAAAAAGGGTCGAATAGTCGAGATGCATCCTGGTAAGGATGGACAAATACGCGTAGTAACGCTACGTACTTCGGTTGGAGTGGTCAAACGACCAATTATGAAATTAGTATTTTTACCAAAAAATTAATTTACCCATAGGTTATGCGATGAAAAAACCCGGCAAAATGGACATCGACAAGAAAAAAATAGAAACAGAAGAAGTAAATTAATTTCAAATTAGACAAGCAAATTTGTATATAA
The DNA here is from genome assembly GCA_009761765.1 of Phenacoccus solenopsis. NCBI lineage: Eukaryota > Metazoa > Arthropoda > Insecta > Hemiptera > Pseudococcidae > Phenacoccus > Phenacoccus solenopsis. The sequence continues at coordinate 13,090 of VFXL01000040.1, read as the reverse complement.
TCAAATTTTTGAAATTAAAATAAAATTTTGGCTAACAAAGTTGGTGTCTCTGAAAAATAAATAAATAAATAAAATAGAATACTGGTACCAGTCAACCTAAACCTGATGAAGGCATTTTCATCTCTAACCATTCTTAAGAGTGGACTCGTATATAGCCAGTACGAGTAAATAAACCAAAATAACGTTAAAACAGGTGAGTAAGATGCTCTCTCATTAATGCCAATGAGATTTAACAGTTGACACCAGCATCAAATAACTATAATGTCCTTAAAATCCTGTTAAACCTTATTACCTATTTTGAGGCTATGAGACCTCAACGCGGGGAGGATGTTAAGTTTCATAAATTTAGCGACTGTAGAGTCGATTAATATCGATAGTTCATAAAAGAAACTTATTCCCTAAAATAAATACGAATTATAAAATGAAACGTAATAAAATTAAATATAAAATTAAGTGGTAACAAAAAGGTAACTCTATCTAACGGGTAAGTAATAAACTAATTTGGTAACTATTACGTAATCGATATAGCAGCTATAACACCGTGTGCAGCGTGCGCAACTTATTACTCATATAATAGGTTTTACCTAGTTGCGCACATATGACAATGGGATGACGAATGTTCATCCGATATAGACCGAATGTAGCGTTACTACGCGTATTTGTCCATCCTTACCAGGATGCATCTCGACTATTCGACCCTTTTTCCACTGCGTTGGGGGCAAATCATTTTCTTTTATTAATACGAGGTCATTAATGTTGACTTCTCCTTTTGTCTCGCGCCATTTATAACGTTGTTGTAAAGTATGTAAATACTCATTTGTCCAACGTTTCCAGAATAACTGCGTCATTTTTCGCACAGCTTGCCAGTGTTTTAACCGGTTATCTGGAACATTGGTGTAATCAGGTGAAGGTAAAGAGGTTATAGGACCTCCTGCTAAGAAATGTCTTGGAGTTAAAGCTTCAAAGTCATTTTTTGGGTCAGCTACTTCGGCAGTTAGAGGTCTTGAATTTAAACAAGCCTCGATCTCTACAAGTAGAGTTGTGAATTGTTCAAAATTGAGAGAATGACTGCCGATAACCTTATATAAGTGATTTTTAACTGACTTCACTCCAGCTTCCCAAATTCCACCAAAATGAGGAGCACGCAGAGGAATGAAATGCAATTCGAACCCTTTATCTATAGCGAATTGTTGGAGTTGAGGCCAACTTTTTTCCAGAAGAGCATTTAGCTCAGTTAAGCTTCGATCTGCTCCTACAAATGTGGTGCCGTTATCCGAATGAATGTGGGCTGGAATGCCTCGGCGACCAGTAAAACGGATAAGAGCCGCTATAAAAGTAGGAGTAGTTAAATCAGACACCAACTCGAGGTGAATGCCTTTTGTGGCAAAACATACAAACACTGCAATGTAAGACTTAATTTGTACTCGATGTCTACCACCTTCACCAATTATAGAAAAGGGTCCAGCGAAATCGATTCCTGTATGCGTGAAAGGTCTGCTTGGAGTAATTCGAGACTTGGGCAAATCAGCCATTATGATTTGTTGTGTATTTTGTGCAAAACGAATGCAAGTGTGGCACCTTCTTAAGCACCGTGAAATTGCACCATTCATCCGAATTATCCAATATTTACGACGTAGGACTGAGGTTAAAAGTCTTGGACCTGCATGTAAGTGGGTTAAATGCTCGTGCAATATAATTAAATCACTTAATTTATGAGCAGGATGTAAGATTATTGGATGTCGCCTTTCAAAGGGCAGATCGGCTTTCCCAATACGCCCACCTACACGTAAAATTCCATATTGATCGAGATATGGGTTTAGGCTTTTTATGGAACTTTTTATACTAATTGGTTGATTTTTCTCAAGAGTTTTAATTTCGTTGGAAAAATGTTCTTGTTGCGCTAATTTTATAAGTAGGTTATCAGCATAGTTACGTTCATAACTTTTTAACGAACCGTTGGCTTTAGGAAAATAAGATAGGGTATTGAACCGAAAATGTACGGTCCATGCTACCAGTTTTATTAATTTTGAAATTCCAGTTTTAAAAGCCCTTTCAACAGATTTGTTCCTGTATCTGGGAGGCCAACAAGGTCGAAAATATTACTTTTAAATGGTACCACTATTATGGAGATGCCATTAGTTTTTTTTCTTTCTTCATTTTCATTAATATTTGGTGAAAATGTTATTTGATTGGTCCAAGGTTTTGTCGAGGTTCTAAGCCAAGAAGGTCCTAAAAACCATTCATGATTAGCTGTTAAGTGGTGGGGTGTGAGCCCACGTGATAAGATATCAGCTGGGTTAGAACCTGATTCGACATAATCCCAAAGATAGTTTTCTGTTAACGATTGTATTTTACTGACTCTATGTGCAACAAATACGTTCCACCGATATGAAGGAGCCGCTATCCAGGATAGCGCAACCTTAGAGTCAGACCACAATCGCACTTATTTATCTGAGATGAGCCATACGTCGAAGTCGAAATGAAAATTTTTGGATCGTAATTTACCTACCTGCGGAAATTCTTCAACCTCACTCAGCTTTTATATATATATATATATTATTTTTATATCCATGCATATGTAGATGTAATGCTTCGTCTTTATTAATTAATTTTTGTTACCATTTTTTTTTTGTTAATCGCGCATAAATATAATCGTACTGGAGACTGTTGCCCAGGCAATATTTTTTGTTTGTTTAGATCGCGAAAGACATATATGTTCTGTTTTTGATTGGTGAATAATACTAGTCTGGCATCCCTGAAGTAACGTAGAAAGTTGATGATCATTTAAAAAAAAAAAATTTTAAATGAATTAATTTTATTTTGTCGTCACGCTACAGTTTGTGTACCCAGTATTTTTGTTTGTGCCCCCCTCCATCTCTTTAGCTTAAAAAAGTCTATGGGTGGGGCTGGGGAAATGTAGCCCCGCCCATTTTAGATAAGGGGTTGTAGAATACGACAATCGTTTGTGCTTCATTTGTGCATGTTTGTGCACTCATTAATTTCGTTTGTGCTCCTCTACATTGTGACATTTTTGTAAAACTTCGAGGCGTGGTCTGGTAGCGTGATTTTCAAGGAGGGGAAATGCATTTATTCGACTCTAAAGAAAATTTTCTATGTCATGTCTTTATGCTTTACATCCAGAGGTTTGTGCACTTATTACTTTTATTCTAACCTAACCACACCCATTTGTACTTCTTATTGATTGGTTTAATAGAACTGCTGTGCCTGTTGTTGACCATTTTGAATATGTTACTTTTGTTTCATTTTTATTTTCTTTATTATTGGAAGTACATCTGTTGGCTCCAATTTTTTGTTTTTCATCTCATATGAAAGAGTGAGTCACGGACACTCACCCAACATATTCAAATTTCAGCTCCTTAAGCGCATTTTGATGCGAGTTAGAGCAAAAAACCCCTTTTTGAGGAAGTTTTAAGTCATGAAATTTCTTGAATCTTCCAAATCTCGTTATCAAATGAATCTAGAAAGGTCAAACTTTATTGTGGGGTTAGTTGGTGACCAGAATATGACCTCTTCAATTTGAATCAAAATAGATCCAAAATGGCGGATTATCAAAATTTGAGTAAAGCTTAAGGAGCCTCAAATTAGTGAAAAAATTATTAATATGAACTCATTAGATTATTGGAGATTAGACGTATACTATGTTCTCAATTCAATATTGGAGGGGAGAAGCAGAATTGTCGATCTCAAAATGTGGTGGGGTACACGAGATGTCGAAAAAATGTTCATTGAGATGTCATACGAAAGAATGAGCCCGTGTGACTTACTTATTCTCATTTCAGCTTCACAAAGTGCATTTGGAAGGTAGTTAGATGAAAGAATGGATTTTTGAGGGGAAATTAGCAAAGGAAATTTCATGAATTTTCCATATCTCTCATCACCGAATCGATGTAAAAAAGTCAAATTATTTAAATTTTCAAGGATTATTAAGTTCTAAACCATATTTATCAAAATTATGTACTTTATTCAACTTTCGATGAATTGCTCTGGTTTACTTGGCAACACTAATTTTTGATTGATTTAAATCAATTAATAATGAAAAAATAAAACTTTACAAAATTTGTTATTAAATTTCATGATCGTTTTCCTCAGTTTAACGTTTACATGAATAAACTATTTTAAATTATTATTTTTTTTTTAGAAATAAAAAGTGCGTAAGTTACAAAATCAAATATGTGCAATTGTGCAAGTTGCATTTCAAAAGTCATTGCCAAGCCTACAGTGCTTGCCGTGTGTTAGTTGTGGTAACACTAAGAAGGTCTGGATTTTGATCCAAATTGAAGAGATCATATTTTGGTCATCAACTAACTTCCAGGTACTTCCTCGATACGCATTTCCATCAGATCAGTGCAGCCAAATTCATTTGCCAGCAATGCAAAAAAGCGACGATATTTATTGACCAGTTCAACAATCGCTTCTACAACACCATTAGATAGTGATTCGTCTATTACCAAATCGTCGCGGGAAATTTCAGGCACAGCCGAGTCGTGAATAAAATTTACCCGATTAGACGAAAATATTCCATCTTCGTCAACGTACACCTCGATGTGTGTATCGCCTTCAGCGACTCGAACGTAACCAAAAGGGTTATCCTCGGCAGAACCTAAAAGCAATTTATCGCCTACTCGTCTATAACAAATGATAGGGTGATCGATCCATGGCCGGCCAATCAAAACGGGATGCGATAACGTCGCATCTGAAACTATTAATATAGGAACCTTCTCAATAGAGATGCCATCGATTTCGATTGTAGCGAAAAATTTACCTATCGCCTGCGTTCCTATATCATCAGCACCAAATCCATACAGGGTGTCAGCACACGGACTTATTTCACATGCTAACTGGACTGCTGTGGTAGCGTTTGCGAGACACACGGCACTACCAGGATCTATCAACGCCGTTGCTTCGGGACGCCAGTTAATTTTTGCACGCTTTACGTATTTTGATGATGTAGAACCACCACTCGAAACCTGGAGAACCTTTTTCTCTGATGAATTCGTTGTCCATTGCTCAACTTCTTTGGTAGTTGCATCGCCAGTTGCTGATGATTTCTCCACTTCAGCCGACTTCGCACGGCGCGACGGAAGCGGACAGTATCGCGATATATGTCCGAATCGGTTGCAATTAAAACAACGCGGATCGCGATTACTAGCATCAGATTTTACAGATGTACCTCCTCTGCATGTAAAGCATAAACAAAAGACATAGAAAATTTTCTTTAGAGTCGAATAAATGCATTTCCCCTCCTTGAAAATCACGCTACCAGACCACGCCTCGAAGTTTTACAAAAATGTCACAATGTAGAGGAGCACAAACGAAATTAATGAGTGCACAAACATGCACAAATGAAGCACAAACGATTGTCGTATTCTACAACCCCTCATCTAAAATGGGCGGGGCTACATTTCCCCAGCCCCGCCAATAGACTTTTTTAAGCTAAAGAGGTGGGGATGCACAAACCTGCACAGACGATGCACAAACGATGCACGAACGATTGACACTATTTTCAAACCTCACCTTGAAATGGGTGAAGCCAGCGACATGGACCTTCTAATTATAATTTTCCTTCATTACCATATTTAATTGAGAAATAATTTCAAAAACTCAGAAATGAGTGTGGACTGCGAATGAAGTAATAAAATGTTGAAAACAAAACATAAGCAGCAGTACGAAGAGGTACCCATGAAGAGGCGAGGAGGCAATATAAACGGAGCGAGAATTGCCGTTGGGGTTATGCTGCGAAGCGGCCAAGAAGTGCATGATGACATACATAAAATATTTTTATTTTACTTTTAAATATTGAAATAATAGTAATAAAACAAATATAAGTATGAAAAAAAGTGACAAAAGACAAAAACAAGAAAAATCAAGATTCGACCAGGTGTAAAAGACTAAAATATTCTAGAAAATTCGACTAAAAATACAACTTGTGTATATATATTTATTGAGTTACGTATAAAAGTTGGATCCCTTGAAAAACAGTGAAAGTTGGATCTACCTTGAAAAATGGTTGTAAGAGCTATCTTCCTCCAGCATACAGTTAATTGTTATTTTTCTGTTTCATAAATGAAAGAAATACATTAAATCGATGATTAGAATAGGAGTTACGACGGAAAATTTAACTGGAAGTATATGTGAGAGGCGACTCCATACTTCAGAAAGGTAGTTATATAAGTTGGCTCTATGAGAAAGTAGATACCGTCTACAGAGCTGTATGTTTAAATATACATTTATAGACAAAGTCGGCTCCTCCTGCTACGTATGCCATTGGATAGAGGGCATCTGACCGCAACTAATGCGTGATTTGTGAAAGTCAGTTCCATATACGGTATCCACTTTCACATGGAACCAACTTATAACTGCTTTATGACATTTACATAGCGGCAGCTGACTTTTATATGTAACCATAATTACAATTATACACACGAAAGAACCTACTCGTTTTGAGTGTAAAATTAGAGTACGCTTCCTCGAATAATTTTGTAGATGTCATTATACAGTCTTCTAGTTCGATTTCATGTCTTCACCCGTATCACAAATGTTCTCTATTTTTATCATTGCAGAAAACTAGCTAGATATACGTGTATGTTTATTAAGGATTGATTTTATTATGTGCATCATGGGTGAGAACTTGTTATTTTTTTTGCAGGCCTTCTCTACAAGCAACAATTACGTTAAAATTCAGAGATTCACTTTTTTTCATGAATAATTCACATATTCATATGAATATAATTGTTGAAGTTGGTAAAAGATTCACAAATGAATACAGCGATGCCATAAATCAAGAGATGACCGTAACTAGATGTGTTACCAAAACAACTATAAACTCTTATTTTTATGTATTACTATGAAACAAAAGAACAATATTGCATTGTGGTAAAAACTCAAAAAAAGTAACCTACACCTCAAATTTTCAATTAACTTGTGCAGTCATATCCATACGTGTCATAAATAAATTTCCTTTCCTTATCACCCAACACCTCTTTTTCTTGGTCATACTGAAAGCAGTCTCAATTTTTAAAAACTTTTCACGCCACGAGAGTCATGGTATCCATACATTTTTACATCTTTATCAGATGAAAAAAAACGTAAGCAGCCATGCCGCATTACTGGAGCTGAGTTTTTAACTGGAGCTTGTTTTGATTTACCAATAACCTTGCTTAACCGTTCATGACTACAGGCCACACCCAATACCAAGTCTGAAAACTCCTACCCTATCCTTTCCAAAAACACTTGAGAAGTTGAATTTGGCATAAATGTAGCATTTCTTGCCATGAAATAATCATGTGAACACATATTTCTCAAATTGTAACTATTTGAGGGTCCTCAAATTATCTTCAAATCTTGATAATTCGCCATTTTGGATCCATTTTGACTCAAATTTAAGAGGTCATGTTCTGGTCACTAACTAACTTGACACACAAAATTTGACTTCTTTAACTTGATTTGGTGGGGAGATATGGAAGATTCAAGAAATTTCATGACTCAAAACTTCCTCAAAAAGCCGTTTTTTGATCTAACTCCTCTCAATATGCACTAAGGAAGCTGAAATTTGGATATCTTAGTATCCGTGACTCACTCTTTCATATGAAATCAAAAACGAAAAATTTGAGCTGTTTGCCCTTTCTCCAGCTTCTCTCAAAATTTGAGTAATCCGCCATTTTGAAATTTATCGAAAAAACCAAAAAACTATTTTTGCGTATTTTCAAGAAGAGTTCCTCACCGAATTTTGAGCGAATTTTATTTACGTCCGCCTGCACAAGGCGAGTGACACAAAAAACGCAATTTCCTCAAAAACAGGTTTTTGCTTTAACTCTCCTTAAAATGCACTTAGGAAGCTGAAATTAAAATATGTTGGTGTCCGTGACTCACTCTTTCATATGAGATCAAAAACGAAAAATTTGAGCTATTTGCCCCTTCTCCAGCCCCCCTCAAAATTTGAGTGATCCCCCATTTTGGAATTTTTCGAAAAAACAAAAAAGCATTTCTGCGCATTTTCAAGAAGAGTTCCTCATGAATACTCGCCGGTGCTACGCGTGGGGGGGAATATATATATATATATGCATATATGTAGCATATACCAAACCCTTGCACATTTACCAGATGATTACAAATAGTCTGAAATGAAATGCAAAGCTTTGAAGACCACCACTCCCGAACCACGTGGAATGTTTTCAGATTTCACTCGGGTACGCCATGTTGAAAAATGGCTAAAACAGATAATGATTTCAAAAAAATATTATTAAATGTGAGAAAATCAACTTTATAGGCCTACGGGTAGGTTTTGAAAACAAGAAGAACTGTTTAGTTTTCATCTTTTAAAATGAGCTACATATATATTCCATTGTTATTTTAATGTATCTTTTAAACAAATCGATGTAATCGTTAATTTGTTGTAGGATAAATAGGTATTATTATTCTCGCTTAATTGTTTTTTTTTATTGCATACGAATACCTACTCAATAAATAGCCGATTACAGCGATGTAATATAAAAAACTGAGTCGGCAAAAATTAAGGATATTCAACCCCCCCTCTCCAATATATCACCCTAGTTTCGCCCCTGCTCATATGAAACATTTTTTTTATAAGCGATTTATCATAAATGGCATCTTTATATGCTACAATCGAATTGATGTTCTCGTCCGTATTGAAGTTTCTTCTATTTGGCATGACTCAATTTTAAAACAAGAGATTTTTTTATTCATACGGCTTCTAAAAGGAATTCAGGTTTCTAAAAATTCACCCCTTAAAGAAACTGTTTTTCACCAACCTTTTTAACGATTTCAAGTAATGATGTGAAAGAAGGTGAGAATTGGCATTAGTGTTACTTATAATGATATAATATATATACTGGCAATACCTTACTTACTTACTTACTTACTTACTTATTTACTTACTTATCTTCATTGACGTGCCATATACTGCTACAAAGACCAGAGGCACGGAAGGTTAAATTAGATCTGGGATAGGAGGTTAGTTTTTCTGAGGAAGAGGAACAGCCGGACTACAGTGGATTCGTTATCTCGAAGGAGGCGAGTGAGAGTGGTTGGAAGAGGAAGGGAGCGCTGCTTATGTTTGAATTTTTGGCAGTCTTTGAGAATGTGTTGAACTGAGATGGGGACATAACAAGTTGGGCATATTGGGAGGGGAGCTTTGGATAGTAGATAGGAATGGGAAAGTAGTGCATGGCCAATGCGCAGGTGGCACAGGGAGATTTCTTCTTTTCGATTCTGGCGGGTAGAGGTTTGCCAGGTTTCTACAGTTGATCTAATGCTCCTTAATTTATTGGTGGAGGGAATTTTTTGCCACATATTGGCCCATTTCTGCTGCGTTATTTTTAGTTCGTGTTTGGCCGAGTCTTTTAGAGGTGTTGGTAAGTAAGGCATTGGGAAAATATTAGCAGCTTCCTTAGCAGCGTGGTCAGCTTTCTCGTTACCGAGAATGCCTTTATGTCCAGGTATCCATGCAAAATGTACTGGAGAAAGGGCGTGTAATAGAAGTTTAGCAATTTGTTTAGCTATAGGGTGTTGGGTTCTGTTTTGGAAATTTAAAAGGCACATCAGTGAGGAAAGAGATCCGAGCAGATGAGGGTGTTAACATGGGAGTTAATAGCATGGTGAACCAGAGTATGTTGGTGGAAAGGAGAAACGCACCGTCTCTATTGGATCTTCATAGAGGGCGCACCCGGCATTGTTAGATTTGGATCCATCCGTGAAAAGTAATGAGGAGTTCGGATATTTTGATACCAGTTCTTGAAACGCCCGTTTGAGTATCAATGTGTCTGTGTATTTTCCAAATTCGAGTAGAGATGTGTCGACGGAGAGTGAGAAGGTTGACCATGAAGGAAGGGGCGTTAGAGTTTGTGGGTAGATCTGTTGTAGCCAGTCACTTGAGAACACAGAGTAAGATTGAAAATGGTAAGGTTTCAAGACAGTAGTGGACTGTAAGGTGATGTTTGAGGTGTAGAAACAGTTTTTTGGAGAGATATTCGCGTCGTGGTGTAGAGGCCACTCTCCGCATTCTGGAAGGAGGCTGATGGTGGGTGAAGTACGGAATGCGCCAGTAGAGAGTGTGATGGCGGTAAGATGTACGACATTCAACCTGTTGAGGACCGTTGGTTTGCCTGAGGAGTAAATAGCTGCACTGTAATCAAGTTTTGAGCGGATGAGGGCGCGGTATATTTGGAGAAGTGATGCTCTATCGGCTCCATATGAGGTGTGTGACAGTTTCTTCATTACGTTCAGTTTTTTCACACATGAACTTTCAAGTGCATTGATGTGGGGCGTCCAAGTGAGTTGTTCGTCGAATATGAGGCCCAGGTATTTGGTTTCAGACTGAAGGAATTAGCGAGTTTCCCAAGTTGACGTTAATTTCGTGATTACAGTTTCGAACCTTACAGAAGTGCATGGAGACAGTTTTAGTAGGGGAGAAATTTATCCTCCCTATGTGCATACTTTGGCTGATAGATATCCTGTTTTTGTTCTTACTTAGCAAATAAGTAGACGAAAAACACTATTTTGAGCTAATACATGTCTTATGAACATCTTATAGATATACTTTCAAGCTGAGCTTGAATTAATGTCAAATAGATGTTAATAGACATCAATATCTTTTTCTAATTAATGAAAAATTTTGATATCTATTTGACATTAATTGAAGCTCAACTCAAAAGTATGTCGATAAGATATTTATATGACATATATAAGCCCAAAACGGTGTTTTTTGTATATCTATTTGCCATAGAAATGTGCACATAGGGCTGTTGTTTCGAGACCAATTTAGGAGTTTGTTAGTGGTATCCTGAAGCATGTTTTGGCCTTCATTCGGGTCTGAGCATAATGTTGTCTGAAATGAAACTCGGTTGAACCTAATACTTAATTATTATGCAATTACCAGATCTAATATTAGGTACCTATGAAGTTTAGTAGAAATGGGAGAACTGGAAGGGAGCACTTACAAAAATAATGGGTGCACTTGGAGCATTATCGAAGCACTAACGATGTGAATAACTTTAGCCCCCTAGCAAATACTTGGGGGCCAGGGAAACATAGCTTGGTTTCATGGTTTGGACTCGTAGAAGTCCAGCCAAATGCACAGTGTGTTACTGACATGAGTTTCGTATTTGCAGTGCTTACTCATCGAATGTTATCCTCCATTTTAACCCAGTTAGCAGATTGTACGAATTTTTATTTTATGTATACCTAATATACATGTATTTTCTATATTGAATAATTTATTGGCTATTTATAACAATACAATTTTTTAATTCAATTACGCTCTTTCATTTTCTAAAGTATACCGTGCGCGCAATTAATTACTTACACACCAGCGCAAAAATGTTCAAAAACTCATTCATATAATTTTGAAATAAACTTTATAACAGGAAATTGTGGGTTTATTTATATTTTTAATTAATTTAGTGACATAATTAAATTAGAAACGTGGATAAAATACCATTTCAAAAGGTGTGATATTATATTCTAAATTTTGAAAAACTACTTTCAACACATTTTTGCGCTGGTGTGTAAGTGATCATTTGCGCGCACGGTATACAAGCAATGCATACACATTCTCTTTCTAGAAAGTATACAAATACTCACACCTTGACGCTGTAAGTAGAAAAGAAATTTTTAGAATGTTTTCAACCTACATTTATAGCATGCCTACGTATCAATAAGTGCGTACAAAACGATATTTTCCTAGAAATGAACTGTGAAGTAGGTAAGACTAGATTGGAACAAATACATGAATAAGTAGGTGTGAATAGATGTTTTCCTTGAAATGAATCGAGAAATACCTAGGTAAGATTTGGTTGGTACAATTCTTTGAATAATATAATTATGTGAATATACAAATTCTAAACAATTATTTAACCCCTTAATTGCCTCATAATTACCTACACTCATAATCCTAAACGCCATTAGCAATCTGTTAATCAACCTCACTAAATGCCTCTAAACCAGAAACCGACCGCTCTTTTTGTGCCTGGCGTATATGCACTCCCTCACTACGTACCTCAACTTCACATTCCAATTCAAATTAAAATACGTATTAAAATCCAAATAATAGATATAAAATAATGCATAAATACATATAACATCGCATTTACCTAACGTGTAATGCTATTATTAGCTCAACTTGAACTATTACGTAATTACGTGCATTTGCAATTTTTTAGCGTTCAAAATAATATTAATATCAAATATAAATATACCATGCGTCCAAGTGATTCGGGTACAATCAGCCAAAAAATCTCAGTTTGTTGATAACATAATAGTAGTTAAACCACAATTTTTAAATTAGATATCATTTTTAAAATAACTTCAATGAATTTTAAGGATGGTAAATTCATTTCAACTGCATTACAGTTTCTTAGCGTTTGAAAAAACAATTTTAAATAATTGGACAAGAGATTTTTTCGCTTATTGTACCCGAATCACTAGGACGCACGGTATTTATGAGAACTTTCATAACAAAGTAAAACGAAGAAAGTATACTTTACGAGAAAAATCATAACAATATTATTAAATGCATTTTTGAATAGAGCTGATTTACTGATACGAATTTACCTGAAAATAGTATACATAGTAAAGCAAAAAAAAATAGTTTACAAGAACTTGATGACAACAGCAAAGAGATTTTCATACCTAGTAATTTAAAATCTTACTCTAATAGGCCTAACCCCCTAAAGAGCTAGAAAATATTTGTTTAGCAGATTTTGTTGCTGAATACTCTTAATCAAACAATAAATCTTCCAGTATGCAAGAGAATATTGATATAGATACTTAATATGGAAACATATGATGAAGAAATTGAAAATAATGAAGTTTTTTTAGAAGCATCTGTGTGCAGTAGCAACCTGTTCCGAATCCGCAAAACTCTCTAGTTGTACCTTTTAAGTGCTAAAAAGAGTTTCTCACACCATTTCGATTGGGTAAGAAACACAAAAAACAGCCTTTTTTCCAAAAGGTGATGCACTTTGCGGACCACCTGCTCCCCTCCCCTATCATGCAGGGGGCTCAAAATTTTTTCGGAGGTCTCCCATTCAAAGTAAACCACCTCATTAAATTT